>JANHGB010028117.1:0-24082 GCA_026283785.1 Coracopsis vasa | reverse complement strand
ACAGGGGCTTGGAGCAAGCTGCTCTAGTGGAAGGTGTCCCTGCCCGTGGCAGGGGCTGGAACTGGATGAGCTTTAAGGTTCCTTCCAACTCAAACCATTCTGTGATTCTATTTAGATGCAAGTGTAATAACTAACTCAAACAACCTGTTTCTTTCTCTTACAACCAAAAAATAACTCAAGTGTAACTTTCCCTGTACTGTACATTTTCTTTCTGCAGTTTTAAAGCTTTTACACATTTACAGAGCTCTTGTAGCCGTGTAGCACTGACTGGCTGGGGAGGTTTTGGCTCTTTAAATCTTATCAAAATAGCGAATATCTGCAATTCACTTCAGACCAGTGCTGGGCATTAGAAAGCTAATGTACTGATTAATTTACCTAATTACAGTAAAACAAACAATCCTGCAACTGAGGCTGGTCTGCTTGCTTACTTAAAGTGCAGTTACGGTCAGAACTGCACAGACAGAATCAGCTCATAGGTATCTGAGGACTGAGCCACACTAAACATTTAAACATTTCTTCTGGTCATGTTTCTGGTTTTCAAGTCTGTCTCTCCTGAAATATCAAGACTGGTTTGACATTTAATTTCCATTTCTGTATTGAAACTGGGAAAATATGTGGCTCTAGAGGAAGACACTGAGAGAGAAGTAAACAGAAGCTACTCAGTCATGGAGTGGCTGGATGGTGATGAACATATTTCCTATGCAGTGTACAGGGAAAGTAAAGTTCATTTTCTGTGCAGGGAGCTTACACCACATCAATTAACTACTGAAATCTCATTTAGGATGGACAGGAGCTGGATCTGAGTCCCATTCTGAGGTCTTCAATGAAATGTAAATGGTAGAGGAATGTCGTACTGTCCTCATGGAGGACTGAGCATCACTGGAAATACGCAGTGTACAGGCTTCCATTCACAAAGTAATATTTTCACAAAAATGCTGTATACCAAAGAGAAAACTTCAAAACGTGTCCCTCCTGAATCCCATGGTAATGGAAGTATAAGAAGTAATTCTCAATAATGAAGAAAAATAGGATTTTTAACCTAATTCACTCTAATTTTAACTTGCCTTTCTTGAATGTTACGAAACTCTCAATTTCATATGTAAGATGAATGACTCATGTACCTATGCTGATCATTGCTTATTTTATTAAAGAAAATATTCAATTTCAGTAAAGAAATGTGGAAATTCTGTGTTGTGCCACAAGCACAGGAAGCATTAGAGAAAACGGTACTGACAGAGTCAGAACATTTCTTGCTCAAGACTGGTACCTGCTCTGACGTAGAGCTTTATCATTTCTATTTTACTCTAACATGCTACCCTGCTACTCCTATTTATTAATGTGTGAAAGACTTGCAGATAGAGTAGAATTTGGACTTTTATCTGCAGCAGAGCACAGTGTGGCAGCTCTTAAATGCAAATGAGGAGTGGAGCCATCCTGTATCTTCATTTGAGGAACTGTGTGGTTAAAAGACAACTGGAAGGAGCGTTGTCTTAGAAGACAGTCTTGTTACTGGATTGGAAACAATTCATTTTTATGGCTTATCAAATTAAATAACATTAAAAATCAGACATTTTTCTCCTCTGCTCTTCAATTTGAGAAAAAAACATGTAAACTGAGAAATGGTTTGGTTAGTCTGAAAATGCTGTTTCCACTGAGAGCCCTGGTTACTCCTGAATAAGCCTGATAAAAACACAAGCATCCAGTGTAACAAATTCCTGAATATAAGGCTAGTTTATGCACCAAGAGAGAATCAAAGATCTTGGTATCATTGGTAAGCAAATGTATCAAGACAATTAAGGAGTTCTCTATGAAAAATTTAAAAGGAAGGAAGAACTGTCCATAAGCTGATACCAAGAGAAGACAATATTTGCTTTACTGGCCTTTTTTATTGTACTTAGAATAATTTCAGTTTCAGGATTTTAAAGCCTGCAGGACTTGCACAGGGGATCGAGCAGAACACAGAATAATTTAGAAAAAGAATTAATTCTTATTGAAAACACAGAGAGAACTAAAATGTTATTTGAGAATGAATTAAATGAAGAAATAATTAGTATTGAATTTTAAAAGCTGTCCTCAAGAACTACCAAGGCAAAGACAAAAATGATACAATGATAGAAGAACATTTGCACGTGTAATGCCATGTGGAAAAGTCAGCACATTTAAATGTTCATGCACCAGATATTAATTAAAATTGTCCTAAGTAGCTGCAGAACCAATTCAGCATAAGCACAGAAGACACTTGGATCCATCCATCCATCCACCCGAAGTGTAAACCTCTCTAATTTGACCTCATGGTTCTCCTCTTGACTCTGCCTGCTTATTTCTTCTTAACTGAGCTAAAGGAAAAACAAACTGGCCATTGAAAAATAAAGAACTAAAGAAAACCGTGTATCTTTCAAGGGGAAGTGACTTCCTTCCTTGGCAGTGCACTGGCCACATAGTCACATTACTGGAATTTCCAAACCATACCTGAAATAGCATCTGCTAAGATCCTGAGAATCAGTTGAGATTGAGATTTTACATAACAAAGCCTGTTTTCCTGTGTACAGGTCTGCGTTCTATTTTCCTCCTCTCCCATTATCGCAATGCCAGCCTCATCCATCAAATTCCTCATAATTTCATGCATCTTTGCAGTATCTGTAGTTCCTCCTCTCCATGTCTCTCCCTTGCCACACCTGCTGAGTATTAATAGACCCTTCCTATGCCATCTACCCCTCTGCTCTATCAAGACAAGACTTTGCACACTTGCAGGAAGTTGATGGCTTTGAACTCTCTATCAATCTACCAGATGTAGGGGAACGGGTCAGAGCAGGAGACACGAGGCACACATGAGATTACCTCAATCTCCTTCTGTAATCAGACTAGAAGAAATTTCTAATGAGAATAATTGTACCTACTATAAAGAAACAACTCAGAAATGTTAAATATTGAGCTTAAAGATCTGAGTAACATGGCTGAGTTTATGTTGCCATTGGTATGAATGCAGAACAATTTCACTTGTGTAGTTCTGTATTAATAAAACTGTGACCAAAATGTGATCCAACGCTCTCCCAAGATGCAAGATGTCCTCTGCAACAACAAAGCAAATGAAGCAAAAGAGAATGAAAAGTAAATTAAAAAACATTGGTCTTACAGATACAAAACCAAGTTGGGATAAATATTAGTGCTGATGATTTCCTTTCCATTATCTACAATGTGTTTTTCTTCACAAAGAGGTTTAATATCATCTATCACTCATGTAATGGATGGAGCGTGAAAGATGCCTTCAAGCAACTTAGCAGCTTGGCTGTGCCTCAATTTGTCATAGTCATACACAAGGAAAAAATGCATCTCCTAATACATTCAAACATGTTGCATCCTAGAAGAACATCTGAACATCTGGATATCTATAACACAGTCTGCAACATCATGACTGCATGTCAAAGTAATTAATTAACATCACTTCTTTCTGCCAGATAGGACATACATTCACTACAGAGCACACAACTTTTGATCTTTCTAAGTTAAAGAGAGCACCTATTTCTTCTGCAGCAGTTTTCCTCTAGAAACTCCAGTATCACACACAAAGGAGGTTAGGCTCCCCATTTTATGAAACAGCAAATAGAACACAAAGAGGGAAAGGGACACATTGCAGAATGATGCAGCAGTCCAGAAACAGAGCTGGGAACAGAGCCTGAATTCTTGAAAATGAGTGAGGAATTCTAGTAGTATACCCAAAATCCATCCTGTCAAGAGAATTTCCATGGCATTTCAGGATTTCAAATGAGAATAACCACATAATTCTTTGGATAGGCTCACCATAATTAAGTTCTGCTCTCATATGCAGAAGATTCCCATGGGCTTTTAGAATACTCAGACCTGCTACTTACATATTCTATGTTTTCTGTCACATCTAGCAATTCAGTGAGCCCCTTGCTCTGATTCAGAGATCAACAAAGTTATAGGAATAAAAGAATTCATAGAATCATAGAATTGTAGAATAGTTGAGGCGGAAAGGGGCCCTGGAGATCCTCTACTTCAAATCCCCTGCTCAAAGCAGGCTAAGTTGGAACAGGTTGTCAAAGGCTGTGTCTGGTTGAACTTTTAATATCTCCAAGGACAGAGTCCACAATCTCTCTGAGCCACTATTCCAGCATTTAATCACCCTTATGGTAAAATAGTCTTTTAATCCTTAAATGGAACTTGTATTTCACTGATCTCAGTAAGCTGTGAAGCTAAGTGCTCCAAAGAGGCCTGAAACCCAGCTGCTTGTGGTGGTCCCTGGGAGACCCAGAACTGGGCCACCACCATCAGATCCTATGAATAGGCTCAATAACAAGACCCTCCTGTCAATACATTTCTTAATAAGCTCTGACAAAAGCAATTCTTCATCTGATGTTGAAACCAAATTGGGCTCTGTCCTCAAACTCGTATTTCAATATGTATCATAACTCCATCAAGTCTGGAAGGAAGAGTTACCACCCTCTACCAGTATCCCCAGACTGGAATCTAGGGAATTCAAGCAGCTTGAATTTATTCTAGAAGGTGGAAATCATATTTGCAGAAATCCGTGTATTTTCTTACTGCTATCCCGATTGAACTAGATACTATGACATTGGGAAGCACTACAGACAAGCTAAAGCAGATGATGAAACAAAGAGTTATTCTGGATTCCCAGGAATTCAACAACCATATGTCATGTCTCCCTGCCTCCCACCCCTGCAGCAAACCCTGCATCTCTGTGGAAAAATGGACCTTCCATGAAAATCCTCATGTCTTTCTACAAGCCCTCCTTCTCTTGCAGTTTGTTGCTAGGCTTTCATATTTATTTAGGGAACTATCACTGCAATCTAAGTGAGACAGGGGATCAGATATTGGTCCTTGGCTAAAAACTCTCCTGCAATCCATTCTTATGATTTACTAATACTGCACATAACTAGAACACTGCAACTCTGTACATAGGATTCAGGAAGGTGAGATTTAAGCAGGCAGTAAGGGTAAGTCCTTGCCTCTATCACTACTACAAACATCCATTGTTTCATGTTCATGTTTCCAGCTATTTCTTTTAAAATTTGAATTTTGCAGGCCAATTTTACCCAATCTACCCTGCATTTGATGCACGTATTTGTAAGCATTCCACAGCCCAGCAGTCTCTGGCCTTTACATGAATAGGCACCATATCACAGGCAGAAAGCTATTGAAAATGATGAACTGCAGAGACTTTTTCCTTGAATGACCACCCTCCAAGATCAAAGAATGAGTGTTTTATCTCTCCTTTCTGGTTGATGCCCACAAAGATCTTCCTGATATAAAATACTCTCAGTAATAATACAACACATCATTTTGATCTGGCATTTACTGTTGTTCCTAACGGGGCCCAAATCCTTCTAGCACAACACACACCAAAGCTATGGAAGTGGATAAAACCTGCTATTACAAAGTAGCTGTGGATGAGAATCTTTCTCACAAGTTTTCTCTTTTTTACCTTTCTTCAGTGCACTCCTTGTAGTTCTTTAAGCATAAATTTATGTGTAACAGTAGGTCTCTTTTTATTTTACTCCACAACCCAGCAACTCAACATCCATTGTTATTATCTGATTCTACTCATCTTTTAGGTCACTGATCATATTTCATGAGTTCTTACAATTACAAAGAGAGTGACACACATAGCTGTGACACTTGGGTCTCTTCCCAGCTTCCCTGACAAATGGCCTTCGCCAGCCTTTCTTGAAGAAGATTCAGATCTTTGCAACTTCCATTTTCACTCCCAAACTTCCAGGTATTCCGCTGGTTTAACACAAGCATGTTTAATAAAGAAAATCCTGCAGTTTCTCTGCACTCAATCAAGTCTTTCTGAGCTGTAAAGAAATAACTGGAGGATGTGCTAGCTATAGACCACACATTCAAGACGATCACATGGTATAAGGAAGGGTTAAGACTGACGGTGTAAAGTATTCTCATGACTACAGCAATACAAGTGACCTTTTGACTGTAGAAATTTTCCTTAATGTGCACAATTTGTGGTATTTCACTGCACATTTTTGTCAGTAACACAATAAAACCTGCCTGTTGAAAATTGCACTTTCTTTGCCTGCTCTATACTTCCAGGCCAAGAAAAGGCAGTTTTGGCAGTTGAATGCACTATAACTTCTAGCATCCCACTTCAGTACATTGTGTTTAAACATTAAACAATGTTTATTGAAGCTATAGTCCCGATGACTACTAGAGAATAGATGTTTACTTCCCTTCATAAACACTTAAACAGGTTTCTTTGCCAGCACCAAAAAAGACAAATGCCACTTTAACCAGAGCACTTCACCTCTAAATCCCTTTTCTGGCAGGTTAAGGCCATCAGTTTGCAAGCATTAGGTTCTGTCTCTCTTCACTTAATTTTTTGCATGATAAAAAGCATCTCAGCTTTTCCCATTTGAGGCAATTCCCGACAGGTTGAGTTTTCCCTTGCGTTTACCATTCCCTGTCCCTTTGTCCTCTCAAATTCACTGTAATCTGCAATGATGCCCTGGCTGTGATGTCTCCCACCATCATTCTATCCCCTCTCTTTCCACTTCACTTTCTTATTTGGACAAAATCTGCAATTTCTATTTGGTAGAACCAGCCAGTAACTGTCTGCTCACGAAATTCTTGGTGCCTCACATGCAGCATAACATTCATTTTACAAAACATCTGAATTCAGCCGTTCATTGTCTCAAGTCCAGTTATCTGCCCACTAAGCTCCTTTCCTATCCCCCGCTGCTTCTGGCTGCAGTCTCATCCTGCTTATTTTTCCAAAAAAGAATTCCTTCTTTGTCATGTCTCAATCTTGCTTTTCCATTGCTTTCTATTCCATTCTCCCATGCACATCACCTTCCCCCTGCTCCTCTTGGATTTGGCCTCTCTTCAAAACTACATGCGTGTAAGTGGTGGTTATGCTACAAGCAGCCCCTCTGGAGGGTCAGGTGGGATGCTAGCACACCATCTGCTCATTTATTTCTTTTGGTCACAACACCTTGCCTCATTTTGTGTGCTTCTCCTTGCAGATAACCATGGCTCCTCTATGCTCCCTGCCAAAGCTAGATTAGCAGTGAGAGCAAAACGCTCACCTGTGAGCAGTAGTGGGAAGACTCCGATCTGCCAAAGCCCGGATCTGTGGTCAGATACACACTTGTTACGTCCTCTGCTATTTCATTATTTCTCTTCACATCACTGAGGCAGACAAGCAGTCAACAAACACTCGTTTCATTGGGGACACAAGATAACTGCTCCTGTGGCAAACCCTTTTTAAGTGTTTTATAAGGACTACAAATAGGTATTAGAGTATCAATGGAGGGGTCGAGGAGGGATTTTCATGAGTGTAATTTAGGAGAACAGGATTTCTCAGAGCAAGTTCTGAACATGTTTCACTTCTGAAGGATGCTATCATACTTACAATAGCACAAACAATGGTAAAACAAAGAAGAAAACTCCCTGAAACTTTCTAATTTTACACATAGTGATTCAAGGCCATCATGGCCTTATCTTGGCACTGAGAAGCTACTAGAAATGCAAATGATTGTAAGGTTGTAGTAAAAAGAAACTCCAAAGAAAATGTTTACCTAATTTTTACCTGTACATAGGCACATTTATCTCTAGACTTGCTCTTATTCATACACAAATATGCTATTGACATGAAAATATCTTTTAAAACAATAAATAGCAGAATGATTCCATTAGGCAATGGAGTAGACTGGCATTATCATTCCCTCATTTTAAACTGTCATGTTGCATCACTTCTGCAGATCTGATCATACATCTCTAAAGTTAGTAAAGCTGCCTTCAGGCTGTGTTTTAAATGCAACCCACCCAAGACCCGAAGGCCAGCAGCACATTACAGCTACATTCATCTTTAGCAAAGATGTTAATTGATGGCTGATTTCTCACCAACACCACTTGCAGCCTGCCCTCCTTTTCCAGCTCCAGGATGGGCCCAATAAATCCACATGAGAAATATATTCAACTCCCATGGGAATCAAAAAGAAATAAGGGAATTCTGCTCTTTTCTCCAAGTGACAGCTCTTTAGTGACCAGGCCATAAAATTATACCAATGGTACTTCTAAATTGATCTAAAGTCTGTTCATTTGTGTAGTGCACATTTAAAGCCACGTTATTGTAAGATGCTCCAGCAATGAAATTTAGCATCAGCAATTCAGTTCATTAAAAAGGGTATTTTAGCAGGTTCTTTCTTTTATAGCTATTACCCTGTCTAAAGTGAGAGAAACCTCAGTCAGATTAATAAAACTAACAACTTGTCGCATGTACACTGCCATTCTATGAAGTCTCCTCTGTTCTCATCAGTTCAGCAGCCAATGAAAATGTATGGGAGTCAAATTCCCCCTTGCAGAACCACACAAAACCTGTACAGGAATGCATATAGCCCATTCAGGACTAGTAACCATGGTTTCATTTACTGAAAATTATCCTTAAAGTGTAAAGTTTTAGTCAACCGTCAAGCCATTCCCTAGATAAGAGAATAGCTGCATGATAAAGTTCACTTCCAGATGTGGCAGGGGTGCTCAGAGTACACTGGGGCTCTGCTTCAGGAGGGCAGCTACTCTGTTCAGTTACAAACACCTCCTCAACACAATTGTCTTGCTTTGGTAGAGAGCTTCCATGTATATCCCTGTTTGCTCCCAAAGGTTCACACCCACCTCTCTTGTCTGAAATCTAAATGTCTTTTTACACTCCCTTTCTTCTCTGGAGAAAGGCTCCAAAATGATGATGCTACCTTAGGCCAATATAGAAGACAAACTCTCCGCATGCAGTAGCCTCATCAGCAACTGCTCTGAGTACAAATGGGAAGCATGGTTCTAACAGATCACCTGAATCCTATGCAAATATTCACTCCAGTACATAACTCATTATGGGCTTACCTCTTAAACCAAAACAGCCAAACATGTAAAACCTGGATGCTTTAACAGAGGAGATGATTGTGGTAATATTGTAATAATTACATACAATTGTGCAGACTTATCCTAATAACATTACACTTTTCTTTTTTTAATCTTTATTAGACAGCTGAATGTTTTTAACACTACAAACCCAAACTATTTTCTTAGCACATCTCTATCCTCTGGTACTCATCAATGTGGTAGGTCAAAAAGTCATCTCTGTCTAGAAGTAAGGAGAATGTTCAGACCCCTGACCTGTGTATTGTGCTCTGCTCAGCAGGAGACCTGGCACTGGGCTGGAGCTTCTCTTTGTTGATGAGCTAACAGTGGGGTTAGTTCATTGAAAGAAGAACCTGCCATTGCTCAGCCTGGATGAGTCTCAGTAACTCCTGGTCCCTAACTGATATTGTCATCAGTGTAATTTCCTGCCCCATCCTCCCCACCCCCAATCTCTTAAGTTCCAATTTCAATAATGACTTAAGCATTTATCTAACTTAGGTTAGTCATTATTGACTTTCAAGGGTCTATTCACACACATGAAGTACACTGCTAAATCAAGCCTTATGAGCAATGGAACACACTGGAAGACAGAACTCCAGGGACTGGAGCAGCCACTCAGGTCAGCTCGATGGAATCTTCAAAGCCATTCGAAAGAGGCATCTCAAAGGAGGGCTGAGACTGCTGGGGAGAAATGATCTGTCACTACCTCAGCTTTAGACACAACCAGCTGATTTAAGTCCTTTCTCACACTCCAGCAGGGAAGATGAAGGCGACAAGTAAAGGGACACAGGGTGCTGAATTTCTATTTTCCGCTTACTTTGGTACACAGCTTAGAATAACTGGCACCTGATCTACTGATCATCAATGAATCACGCAGAAGTAGTATAAAAAGCAATTATTTCTCAAAGTAAATCTTAGATCTATTTTTCTCTTCCAGAATCAGCTGTTGCCCTTTGCGTGGCCCTGGTTACTGTGGGAAAAAGCCAAGGCTCATCTCTCTCCATAAGCTTGCAGCACCTCCAAAGCAGTTAACTTACAGAACCTTAGAGGATACAATCATATCTCTCACAGAGCAAGGAGAAACCAACACAAAAAATGGAGTAGATACTAACAGCTTTAGCAAGAGACAAAATATTCCCACCAAATGAAAAATGATGGATTAGCCCAGCTTAATGCAGCCAAATTATCTGTGTAAAAATACATACAGGACATGCTGCTGTGCTAGTAACTGCACTGAACAGCAGCTTGTGTTTACATTTCTATTCCCTGGATACAGGCTGTCCTGCGTAGGCTGGGCCCATGAAGATGGGCTGTGCCAGAGACTGCTGAACACATGCAACCTGGGCACGCCAGCCCAGGAGCGTGGGCCCAACATCCAGCAGAGGCAAAAATTAAACACAAGCTGTTTACCTGATTGCACCAGGTCTGCAGTGATTGAAGGGAGATGGGTGTTTCTGAAGTTTAAGGAAGAGCAAACGGTTAGAACTGAAAGACACAAATCTATTCCACTCTGTAATTGCTACAGAAAGATCTTCGTATGAGCCTCACTGGAACTTGGGTTTATACATTTGCATGTCTTTGCACAATGTTGTTGTCACTGAGTCTGCAAATCACACCAAAATTAAGCTACAATTTGAGCTCGGCTTAAATGAAAAGCTTATTAAATCTTTAAAGTCCACGTGCTATAGATACGGAATTCTGTTTCAGCAAAAGCAATAATTAAGTCTGGATCCCAATGGAAGTTTCAAGACTTTAAACACCTTTAGAAACTACATCTGAACTCAACAGCTGGAATGACAAATGAAATACTTTGGCTTTGATGGAAACAGAAACACTGTACCCAGTTCTGTCACCTCATTTGGCAGCCACTGCGGTACAAACCCCCAGCATAGACAAATTCCCACACAAGAAACAGGGACAGATGTCCTTCAAGGACAGGCCCTGAATCCAACTCATTGCCCACTAACAGTTTAGGACAGGTGAGGTCTCCCATCTATGCATCTTTTTGATGCCTTGGTGGTTTCCCAGTCAGCTCTATCCTAAAAACCTGAGGATAGAAAATCAATGATTCCAGCAGATCATTTCCTGACATCAGGCTTTTTGTTTGAGCCTGTATCCACAAACCAGGAATCTCTCCTTTGAGCTTCACTTCCTTTTTATTTTAAGAATGTGGAAGCCAAAATCAAGCCCCAAAACACCACAGACTCACTTTAAAATACTCTGTTTTTCTCCTGAGATATCTGTCATTGCTTTCATAGCTTGCTGAGCAACCCCCCTTCAGATTCAGCAAAGTATCTGCAGTCCTCATTCATCACAAGTCTTGGGAACTGAAGCACTTCAGCTGCTCCAGGGCTGTACCCTTAAATGTGATCTTGCTGTGATGTTAGACTTTGCTGTTGTCATGACCTTGGCTATTTTTGACAAAGAGATAAAGATGAAATAGGTTCTTGCTCTTAATGACAGTTTGTACAAAACATCCTTTCCAAAGAAGATTGTGTTATCTGTATATGTACATTACTGCCCAGCCTATGCCTGGCTGCAATACTGCAATCAGGGGACATAGCAAGAAGGAAGATGGTGTGGCGTTGTTATGCCAACACCTCTTTAAGTACACTTTGGACAAGGACTCTATTTTCTCCCCAACCCACCAGCAAAGCAAACATTTTGAAATCCACTTTACTTTTCCATTACAACCTCTGTCTTTGTTTACTCTGAAATTTCTCAAACTGACACACACAATTTTGGAAGGTTCTTGCTTTTAATTCAGGGCTCTTGCTCTGAACTTTCTTTTTCCTACCTCTTGTCCACTGCTTTGTGAATCCCTTATTAACCAGGAAGATTTCTGTGATCTTCCCTGCAATGACGAGTGCTCATGAGAGTCAAAATGGTCTTCAGTGATACTGTCTGATGAGTTTTCACATTTTGAAAGAAAATCACCTTACTGCTTTGGGGCCTGATGAAAGAGATGCTTGCTCAGATTTCACTGAGATCTTTTTAGCAGTTTCTTCTAAACTGACTCAGCAACCTCCTTAAACACCTGCTTAATTTAAAGCAGACGAAAAGCCCTACTTGTGTGTCAAGTTAAGGATATGCTTAAGTGCTTTGCTGGATTGGGGCCTAACGGCTTGCAGATACAGATGGCTGTTATCAAGACCCAGAAGAGGCCAGGTAACCACCAACAGTCAATTATATCCCTAACAGAACTTCAAGGCAGTACATCATGCTGTTTGAAGTTAATTGTTTTGAAATAATTGGACAGGTGAGCAGGTAAGTTCACACAGAGCATTTGCAATTTCCCTTTGTATTTACAAAACACAACAGTGCAGATTGCATGGACAAAATGGGCACGATGTTAACAAAACAAGTTAAAAGGGAAGGGAAAAGGTATGGGTTTGGTTTTTTTCTCAAAACTTTTAATTTCTAGCATCATTAAAACCTTGAAAACATTTTGTTTGGGAGCTTCTTTAGTTAATATCTCATTGCTTCTCTTTTTATTGTTATGGTAATCAAGCCTTAATATATTGCAGTTTTATAGCATAAAACCAAGGCTAGGCCTGTGGGCATCGACAGATGTACCACAGCATGCAGTAAAACACAGGTACAGAGGCATGCAGAGCTGAATATGGCACAGGGCTTTTTTATAATTGTTTAGCAATTCATCTGAAGTTATTTTAACCTTGACAACAGCTGAACTCTAAGATGTACCACGATCAGTCACTGGAAGGCTGCTCCTAATAGCAAGCCATGTTGTCTTACAAGCTGAGTTTTAGGAAAGCATGAAAGAAAGTCTGAGAATGATGATTAAGGTGTTTGGATGCCTTACAGGCTGTAGCTGTAACTATTCACAACATTTAACTGAGTATATTCTAGCCAAGGGAGAATGGTAGCACTGGGAAACAGTGTTTGACACCAGAATCTTGCCTCCCATTGGAAATCTGTGCTTGAGGACAGAATTCAGACCCTCTCCTGGCAAATTACGCACCAAAAATACAAGCATTTGGATCTGACTTCTAGTTTGGAAGTGACATGTGGACCTTGCGCTGGAGCTCTGCTTGTGGTTGAATTTCACCCATCAAACCAAATGAAAGTTACATGGGTAACTTTTGGAAAGTTCTGATGGTGTCACCTGCAGGGTGTTGAAATACTACCTCAGAAAGAGTGAGTGTCCCTAGATCTTTCCCAAACGACAGCAGACAACCCCCAGTGTCAGGTCCACTTCTCAACACTGTTTTCAGGAAAGAACATTCAGGAAACAATTACAGCTCCTGGGAGATTTTCTAAATTCAAGGGGAGTGTTTGGGCAAGCAACCTCCTTCCCAGTACAAGAGTTTCAAACAGACAACATTAAAAGTAGTATACCTGAGACTTAATAAAATCACTGATACTAAGGAGCATCTCAGAGAATTCTGTGGCCTCAGCAGGAGCAGGGTGGCATTTGGACAGCAACAGCTTCAGTTTACCCACAGCACAGTCCTACAGGACCCCTCAGAAACATCCAACAACTGACATTTGTCACTGCAAACATGTAACCTTCATAGCAGGCACCCAGTATTAATGAAGGAATAGGAAGAAAGTAGGCACAGGTATTAGCACAGGTATTACATTGTTCCAGGAGAAGTGAAAAATGTTTTCCACGTTATTACTGGATAACAGTAAGACACAATTCAATATGTAGATCATCAACATGTCTGAAAAACCTGGTTAACCTCAGTGAGGCAAAAGCTCTCAGCTTCTTTCCAAGAAATACTCAGGGTAACAACATACTGCATTCAGCTGATATCTGTTCTGTACCTTTTAATTTAAACTAAGTCTCCTAACAATAAGGAGGCCAGTCATCCAAATTTCTAGCATCAAGCATAAAGGTGAGCAGCTCTCAGCTGCAGCAGAAGCCAGTTCTGTTAGCCATTCACACTTATGGGCATTCCATCAGACAGTGCTTGTTGGATCAGACCCTAGGACAAGCATGCATGTTGCTCAGCATATAACAAACGGAATGGAAGACAATGGGCAGTACAGTCCAGCAAACACACTAATTATATTAATAAAAATGAAAGCTTAAATTTTGAAGCTAATCCTGGGCTATCATTTATAAAAGTTAACAGGGCATATTTAATTTAGGAATTGGCTAACACTTCTCTTGCCACTGCTGAAACCTCATAAATGAAATATACTGGATTGCTGCCCAGTGCGGAAATAAAAGTTATGAATAATGTTTCTATCTCAATCATTGTCAGTGCTTTAATATTCCTAATTACTTTAAAAAGCTAAATATTCAATATAGGAAAAACCTTCTTCTTCTTTTTATCTTCACTTGCAAGTTACTGCAACTTAATAAGATTCACTGGGCAGTTTTAGTCCACGAGATCATTCTGAGCTTTGATAGCTTATCCTTTCCTCTTCATATTTACCAAGAATGGAGTGCTGTTACTCTATGTGTGTGTGTAAATGTATGCATCTATATGGTATGTCCATGTTGTCACAGCCTTTTTTTATTATTAGAATTTGTAACTTCTCTAAGTGCACTGTACAAATACCCACTGGCTCTTAGGTTAAATACATCCATTACTAAAAATAACCAAAGGATAAAATGAGTTCCTGAGATCCTACACAATATTTTACAAGTTTTCTTTTTAAAAATATCATTATAGTCAGTATGTGATGCTGCCAAATTTTTCCCTTGTCTACATGTTAGATAATCCCAAAGGTTGCTTCAAACCCCAGTGGCTGGCCTTTCTGCCCTTCCTCCCTGCTTCCTCTCTATTGCCTTTTCTGCTCTAACTGAAGAGACATCAGCAAAGCTGCAGACAAGCCACCAATGACTTGACCAGAGAAGAGTCTGTCCCATTGACCTGAGCCTCTGGAGGCGTTCATCCCCTGTCACGTTTAAGTCCTATTCCCTTTTAATGCCTCCCTTTATAGATCCTTTCTGTTATCTTTTTGCCTGGTAATGATGCCTCTTTCTTAAGATCTCAATCAATTTTGGAGAAAGGGAGGAAGTAAAAGCGAAATAAAATGTTAATTCAGTAAATGACTCACGGCATCTTTCTCGATGCAGTTTTATTTACTTCCCTGACACACAAATAGACTTCATTTAACAAGTTTATTTCTGTTACATCAATAAGGTATTGGGCCTGTGTTGCACAACATCTCTGATGTTTGCACTGGGAAGAGCACTGCCTGCTTCATTCCAGCAGGAACTAACCACAGAGACTTAAACTTATCATTACCAATTAAGAGTTTGACATACACGGCTTCACCAGCTAAACGAACTGAAAGCCTCAAGTGTGAATTAATTTCCCAGCCAAAGGTGCCAAACTCCTACCTCTACCATTTCCCTAACTTCTGCAGTATGGATAATTTAAGTTACGGGTTTCGACTCAGGAGGGAGAATATGGGCTGCATGAAAAGTCAATGCCAAAACTCCCACTGGCTTCAACAGGACAAGGATTCTGTCTAGAGACAGTGCTTTCCAAACGACTCCAAATACTCCACACAGTATTTAATGAAGAATGTGTTGTGTTAAAAGTTTAAGAGGGGAAAAAGATCATAACAGAGCTATATTATCTTTATTGGTATCCTAATAACAGGAGTGAAAGCATTAAGAGCATCAACAGACAGCCTTCATTTTTCCACTTAAAGCATCCACGTTCTAAAGCTAGTGCATTATTTAAGGTCTTTTTCTTTCACAGCAGCATACATCTTGACCACATGATTGTAAATCTTTACTCACCACTAGAGCAATCAGTACCTCCCCATCCTGGTTCACAGTGACAAGTGTCAGGAGAGACACATCTTCCGTGCACACACTCCTCTGTGCAGAGTGCTGTTTGGAAGAAACAAAGCACAGCGTTGTAAACATAGTAAGTGGTTGGTAACCATACACTTAACTATGCCTCAGAGAGCAATCTTTTGTTTCAAAATATTAAACAAAGCAAACACACACAAAAGAATTCCTTGCAAGATTTAATTAATACAAAGTGACCAAAATAAAATGTAGGTCTCTTGACAGCATAACTCATCTGTCACTTCAGCTCTTTGTAATGAAAACCTCTAACACCAGAAATTACTTTGGTTGGCAATTTTGCTTCATAATAAGATTTTTACCAAACTGACACTTATTATTATATTACAGAATATCAGCTTCTTGTATTGCACTCAAGTTGCTACTGTTCATAAGATAAAATGGAGCTCAGCTTTGAAAGTATATTAAGATACAAAATAGATTTGTAAGAAAATAGCTCAAGGAAAAGAAATAATTTCACCACACGATGCAGTAGCTGTAAGTGCAGCCTTGTCTTTTCAAGGTCACCAGTTTTCCATAACTACAGTGTTCTGTATCTTATTTGTCCACTTTGGATTATTGAATGTTCAGTATCCTCAAGGTTCAGACTATGAAAAACTGGTTGGTTTTACCGTCTCCCTTGCCAGTTGCCTACAGATATACACAGGAGAATCTCCTTTTCCTCTCCCTGAATAGGAACAGCTCATAGTTTTAAGACTTCTCTTCTCCTGTGCTGTTTCAGTGTCTAACTTAGTTTCCAGAGTATGCTGGTATGCCCATCACATACAAAAAAACCTGGACAATAACTACTTTAAAGGCTGAACTTTATTGCTTACTACCTTGTTTCCATTTTACCACTTAGGACATTGCCAAAGACTCAGCATGTCAGTGATTCAAATTGGATGGTTAAATTGAAACATACAATTTCCATCTAGGCTAACAAGTATGAGTTATTAACAAATATGATGTAGTGGCAATGAGATCACTATATTAAAATATATACACACAAATATAGATATCATACATATGACTTATTTCATATATAACCTATGTTTTTTATCCTGTGTTTTCATATCCAATGGGAAATGTGGGCATTGTGCTTACTTAACCAGGAACTGCCTGAAGCCAGACTACAAAATACTTACTTCAAGACAAAGATTAATTCATTCCTGTCTAAAATGAGGCCAGTAAAACTGATTTGGGAAGTAGCTTTGTGTTGCTGTACTGAAAACCCAACTGAACTACCCAGTTCAAACCTTCTGGAAATTGCACTGGTCCCACATATGAAACACCCTGTCAGATCCAGGTCCCTTATATTCCACAATGTCTTGACCATTTGAACAACACCTGATGTATTTGACATTCTGTTTGGACTACCAGATCAAAGCTGATGGAAACATTTTGCTGTCTATTCTGAGTTTGGGTCATCACACCAACCCACTGAGCTATTCATGATGTATTTAAATCCCACTTTGAATCACAAGCGAACTTTCAATAATGCTATGGGACAAATCTTCCTCCTTTTTATCCATCAGATCACGTGAGATCAGTGATTAGAATCTCATTACGACAACTCCAAGATCTTTCTAGATTATTCATTTCCTTCCTAGGTCTGCTGCATGTCAAAAAGGCAATTTATTCTTATTTCATATCTTGTGTTTAGATAGTATTGCAGAGAGCATGAAATATTGATAGCTAATTCTCTAGTCACTAATTGTTCTCATCTTTTGGGCATTTATTTTACTTGAGTTAGAGTTTCTGAAGATATGAGGCATCCTCATCTACAGCTGTAGGATGGAATTAAAGACAGGATATTTGATAAACAGGACTTTAAAGGAAAGAAATACACATCTTCATGCAATCATTTAACATGGCTGGTTATCCAGAACAAGTCCACATAAAGAACAGCCACAAACATTTAGGTAGTCATTAAAACTACAGTGTGCTAAAAGATAAACAGCATGCTGGGATAGAGATACTTTGAAAACTGTGCCCTCTATAGCTGTATCTGAGAATACAGTTCTCATTGATGTCACTTACAGACTAGTTTTACAAGTGGTATGGAAATCAACACTGAGGTTTTTCTGTTGCCTGTGTGGACACTTACAATAACAAGTCTTCCTACATGTAAAATGTGCAAATCGTTATCCTTCTAATAGGGCCAGGTTCTCAGCTCAAGGCATAGGGCATAGTTTGTGAGCAAGAAGGTTGATGGTGACAGTTTCTTCGCTCTTCCATGTAACAAAACTCCTGCTCATTACTACTCTAGATATAGTTGATTTAGCCACACAAACATATTACACCTTAACTATGTTAACATAAATACAAAATATTAATAACTAATTAAACTAATAAAGTTCACTTAATCACCTAGCTCTGCACAGAAGTGCTTATGTCTGTAGTAGTCCTCCAACCCCTTGAGACGTGTGCTGCGCGAGACTTACAAGCAAGGCTCAAGATAGTATTCCTCATTCTAAAGCAATCATTGAATCACAGAATGGTTTTGGTTGGAAGGGACCTCAAAGCTCATCCAGTTTCAACCCCCTGCCATGGGCAGGGACACCTTCCACTAGACCAGATTGCTTCAAGACCCATCCAACCTGGCCTTGAACACTGCCAGGGATGGGGCAGCCACAGCTTCTCAAGGCACCCTGTGCCAGCGCCTCAGCACCCTCACAGGGAAAAACTTCTGCTTAAGAGCTCATCTCAATCTACCCACTTCAGTTTAAACCACTCCCTCTTGTCCTATCAGTGATATGAAAAACACAAGTACTGTAGAGGACTGCATCTTTGGGTTTAGGTGCTTTAGGTGTTTTAAGTCCCACATAGCTGCAGATGACAACGTCTAATGAGCAATTAAAGAGTCAAGTACGGTAAAGACACTCCTTGGAACTGTGGGTTCTCTCGTCTCTGTTTATTAACTTGCTAAAAGCAAGGTAAAATGAAGTAAAGCAGCCATGAGCTCAGTAGCCAACAGTCATTTAAAGTTGTGAAATCACACAGGACTGGTTCACAGAAATCCCCCCTTTCTAAAAGCAGATGCTCTGATGTAACCCATTTTATCCAAAGAAGCAAATAATCAGACTCCTGCACTGTCTGATTCCAGTCAGGCCTGTAAAGGTCCATATAAAGGTCATATTAGGGTAGAACTCTAAAGTTTTACCATAGCAAATAAAATTGTGAATCTCCCCTATTAAAGGGAAGTCTTGCCTTGCTCTAATCTTTAGAGTTTAAATTAATTTTTCATTCTATTAACATTCAACGTAATAGGATACAAAGGTCCCTAAGGCATTCTTCATAATATACTTTGTACAGTGGTTTGCAAATGATCTTACTAGTTAATGGAACTATAAAAATTACTTGCACATAAAGGTCAAGAAAAATAAAGATAAGTATATACTTTCTGACACTGTCCTGTTCAACACTCGGCTAAAGGCCCCTGGAGTAAAGAAAACTTGTACTAATGCAAGGAATATAATTCCTCCCTGTGTAATAAGCCCAAGCAATTCAACCTTTGGAATTCCAGACTTTTTATGTCTGCCTTTTCCCTTGACCAATTCTCTTGAACAATCCAGCACCTCATTGATTAGTTTATTATTAGCATTCTTGGCATGAGTTGAAGATCAGTTCGTAGTTTGATGCAGGCTGGTAATAAAATGACCTACATCAAAGCCCGGCCAAAATGCCATCTTCGTAAGGATGCATTCAGCATGAGTTATTTGGCCATACTCAAGGTTACATAGCAACTGCTCCTTAGCATGGAATACAGTCAACAAAAGGGTGCTGCAACGATTCATTTGATGCTTATCAATTCTTTTATAATTACAAACAGTACTTTTTTTAACACATAAGGTCAATCCTCAGGAAAATAGACCTAAAGATTAAACTCCTTTCACACCTGAAATGACTGCATAGATTTCTCTAACACTAGCACTTATTTTTTAATTGTTGTCCTGAAGTTGAATTTAGGTGCACTAAATGGGCTGTCTGTTTCTCTTATCTACAAAGGGATGAAATAGCCAGGATATTGCTGTTGAGGAGTACACTGCTAAGTGAAGCAGACTCTTCTGGAGAATACTTCCATTGCAGAGTTACTTCAACTGAGGGGCACCAAAGTTGGATTATCTCTGTTTTCCTTGGTGCTGCATTCCTCTGTATGGACCCAAACTAGAACTTTGCATGGTTTAACCCTGCTCATCCCCACATTATCAACCCATTGACTTCTTGTACTTCATTACACAATGTGACTAACACATGCCACAATTACCTTCTCAGCCTCTTTCCTAGAGGTAAAATGCATTTGGAGAAGAGTTTCATTCTATGGGAATAAGTATGGAGTGACCCCCATGTGTTGTGCTTGTGATGGAATGTGGTGACATTTTCAGTGGTGAACCTGGAGGAGATCACAGTCACTGACCCAGCACGTTCCATCTCTTTCCCACTTCAGCTGGTGGGACTTTGTGGTGCTAGACAAGGAAAATATCTCAGAAATAAAGGGCAGTACAATTACAAAGTCTAAAGGCAGACACCGTAGAAAGCAGGACACCAGCTTTGTGAACTGTACTCATTCATAGCAGTGTGAGCTGCTGAAGAGACGTGCTGGAGTGTTCCGTGTTAGCTGGAGTTCCCTGGGCGCTGTGGGCTTTCTGCCCAGGGATTGTAATGCAGCCAGGAGGTGACAGAAAGCATAAATAAATGTAGATACATTATAATAATGGAAAACATTGCTAAATGAAGATACAGACGCTACTATGTGAGAGCATCCTACACAGAATGAATGGGTCTGTTGTGACTGCACACATGGCATAAGCACATTGTCCCCAGACTGCAAGTTCTTCCAAATGCTTTTTCTGCCCTCTCTTAAGCAGTCTCTGCCTGTATTTCTTCACTATACACTGATCCCACCCAAACTCTGACCAACATTATTTGTTTGCTGTGAACCAAAGATAGTCCTGTGGTTTTTTCTGTTACATTGCTAGTATTCTAATTTCAGGTCATCTAATCAGTTTGCCCCATGAAACAAGGACAAGCTTGATAGTGATGGACTACACAGAGCAGAAGCTTAATGGAAAAAGTGAGGCTTCCCTTCACTATCTATTATGTGTCCCTGGAACAACTTGGGTCGTTTTAGCACATTCCTCCAGTCCCCTGTGTTGCTTTTAGGGGAAAAAAATGATTTTTTCAGGTGAACCACCAGTTATCTCATGGCCACTGGTTTCAGATAATGCAGAGAGGTCAAAGCAGATGAAAAAAGATTAAAAAGATGCTTTCCCCTTATCCATTAGGAATCTGTTCACTCAGGGCCACTGTGGTGTTTCCATTTTAATGTACTGGCCTAAATCCAGGTTGTGCTGAGTCTACAGTATTGGCTTCATTAGATAAGCCTGGAGTCAGCTTTTGGCTAGATTTTCCTAGGAGGTGCTCAGAAAAGGGGGAATTGATAGTGGAAGAAAGATGACTACAGCTAATGCATCCAGGTGGGTTTTCCTCATTCTTAGATTATTGCTTATTTGCTGAACGGAAGATTCCCTCTGTAAATCACTGCCTTTCCATCAGGAATCACACTGATTAGATGGTTTCCTGGATAATTGTTCCAATGAAGTGGGATAATAGTTCTTTGCATTGCTTAATGTCTGTTCCTATGGTCATCACTCAGGATACATCCATTAATTTATCACCTTGGATAGCACTTTAATGCAGGGTTCAGCAACTTTAATTCATAAAGGTATTAAGAGATCTCAAAGCCTGTTGGCAACCCTTATTTTTCATCTCCTTCTTGGTATGTGATGAAAGCAATAACAAAAAATACAAACCCAAGGAGATCAATGTGAGAAAAGGGAAGATGAGACTGATGCAGATCAGACAACAGCCACAGGTTGCAAGATCAGCTCCTTTTCCTGCAGATTTGGAATAAGAGGTTATGCATCTATGCAATCAGAACAGAATCAATGGTCTTTCTTGTTATCTGGAACGTGGCGAGTCTCTGACCACTGTCTTGGTGAGACACTGATCTGTGGAAGGTAGCAGCTAGGTTGTGCTATCCTTAGTCTTGACGCCCTGCCAAAGCTTAGGGAGTTGGCTGTGCCAGAGATGACTTGTGAATGTCTGAGGTAAAAGAATTGAGGAGACACATTTTGAGGATCGGTCTTCTCCCAGGAGCAGAATCTGACATACATTAATGTCATCATTGACAAAATACCAGTAAATCCCTATATGAATCTGCCAGGAGGTGAAGACTTGTTAATAAGCATCAAATCTAAGATAGTTTCAGCTCAGACTTCTAGTACAACGTGGGGCTCTGATGAGCAATGTGAACGTGAACACAGGGTCCCCCATGTTCTTATCACAGCTGAGTGTCCGAGACAGATGACATGGGCTAGATTACAGGTCTTAGAACAATTCCAGCCAGACCTCAGTGTTTCAGACTCTCAGGTCTCTCACAGGAGGGATGCTCAGTTTCTTGATACTGGAGAAATTGGCACTGATGAGAATCTAGTTTAGTCTGTGTTGTGTTATTGTCTGCTGTAGGCCTTAATCTAAGGAGTAGCTTGGGAAACAGACTGCACCAGGGGAAGGTCAAGGCAGAGGAGAAGCAGCCACTTTTTCTAAGTGCCCTCAAAAAAGCAAGACTGGTGAAGCACTTTTTGGAATTACAGTCTGGTTGGTTCTGAGCAACAGCTGAGCTGGAGCAGCACGTCCCTGAGATGGGAATAGCAATGCATGAGTGACCATAAAATAGTGGCAGTGACTGTAATAGGGGAGAAGGTTAGAGCCCTGCAAAAAATGAGGTTGAAGGAGTCACACATTTAGCAGACTCTTTGTACCATTTTGATGCCCCATTGGCTTTATCTGCTCTTGTAGAGAGAAGGAAGGGAAGATAGTACTTACCATTTAATAATGTTTGAATGAGAGCTGAAAAGCAGCCTCCTAGTAGCAGCAAATGTCAGAAGAGCAGAACTGGGGTCAGGAAGCTGAACCGCTTTGTGTTTGGTTGTGTGAGTAACTGAAGAGCTCTGCAGTACTTCAAAAGTACAAAAAAGGAACGTTGGGAAGGTAGGACTCTGAGCACTGAAGTGCATCTGCTCTGCAAAGTGGACAGCTTACAAGGTTGGGTAAAAGCAGCACTGATCTCTTAGTCTGTAGATAAATTCTACAATGCAGCCCTGGCAAGAGGAATGACTGCAAAGGTATGAGGGAGGTGAACTAGGCAAATTCTGCACTGAAGGCAAAGCATCTGTTTCATGCCTGATTCCAACAGATTCATGACCAGTGTCACATAGAAAGGGAAGACCTCAGACCAAGGTCAGAGATGACAGACCACATAGGGGTGTCTCTTGCTCATCCCCAGTGTTCCATAGACATCATGAGATACAAGTACCCGGGCTTGCTCTGTGGGGTGAAGAGTGGAATTCCACTTTCAGGTGAAATCCTGATCACTATAAGGTAAAGTCACACTCCCAAATCACTTATCACGGTTAAGACTCAGTCTTTCTCACTGCCACCACAGAATGTGAATCTGAGCCCATAAAGAACTCTTTGGAGATCAGCTAAATATTGATAATGGTTGATCATTTAAGGCCTGCAACTGATTTTATACATTTTCTGCCATTGCTTCAACTAGAAATAATCACTGCATTCTACCACGTTGAGAGGAAAGACTTCTGCTGAGATCAATTCTGCTGATCAATGTTCTAATACAATATTATTCTGTGGGATAATTTCAGCATTTAACTTTTTGTGGTAAACGATTTCCCATTGCCTCACTGCAGGGTTCAAAACAATCATTATCACTAGTTCAAACTCTTAATGAGGTTAGGAGAGATCCTGAATCAGCAGAGCAGAATCTATGACCCAGGAAAGCTTTTCCCCTCTTGTGCCCTCTGTCTATTCCTTCCACTTTGGTAAATTGACCAACCCTTTGCAGCAATTTGTAGAAAATACATTTTCGCTGGTTAATTTTCTACTGGAACTTGATTCACCCAACCAGCAAACCTAATGATAATTCCTCTGCAAATTGTGCTTTATATTGCATCTTTAGAAACAACATTTCTATCTTTTCCTAAGTAATACAGAAATATTAACATCTACTCTTAGGCATTGTCTTTCACTCTATATATGATCTAGCAGACCTCACTCCACCAAAACTAAATGCAGTCAAATAGTGTTTGTCAGAAAGAAGGTCCTGGCTTTTTGAGGACAGAAGAGGGAAGAAGCAATTCTCCCTTGCCAAAAGCAGTGGAAGTATTCCCCAGTCATTCCTTTCTTAACCTTAGGGGAATTAGATTTTGTTACCTGAAGGAAATTCTTTACAGGCTGGGGAATAACAGCTTTAATGGCCATTTTAATGGCTTTAAGATGAAAGAGGGGAGATTGAGATGAGCTCTTAGGCAGAAGTTC
>JANHGB010028114.1:0-31065 GCA_026283785.1 Coracopsis vasa | reverse complement strand
AATCCTTTAAGAGAGCTGGGAATACACTAAAGATGTACTAAAAGCCACTGTATACTTGTCATCCTCAAAGACTGCAACGCATGAGGGACTAGTGTCTTTTTGCTAGCACTGTGCCATCTTACTAAACAGATGTCCACAGTTTTCATATAAAATATTCAACTTCTAGGATCTGAAGGCATTCCTACATTTTTTACAAGTCGCATTTGAAACCAGTATCCTGAATGTATGTAGAGTATTTTTTTAATAGCATAAAATGAAACAAGAACAAGTAGCTATTGGGAAGCCAATAACAGGAAAAGGCTACTCACAGGTACACCCAATGAAACTACAGATATAAGTGCATAAGGTAGGCTAAATTACAACTTCTGGCTCCCTGGTTACAAGACAAACTTGGGCATCTTTCCACATGGTTAGGGAATGGAGATGCAGAGCTGCTTCTTTTCAAACCTGCTACTGAATTTGGATCTTGAATCCATAGTTTTCTTAAGTGTGACAGACAAAACACTGAAGAGGGCTGCCGTTTATTATGGTTTTATCAGCTTTACTGCCCTTTCACAGAATTCAGGGGGGTTTAACATAATTTTCAAATCCCATGAGGCAGTATAGTAATATTTCTAACCTAAAATTGTTCAAACATCAGTATTATAATAATTCAAAATTATGTATGTAAACCTTAGATTAAAAACTATATTTATGTTTTTTCAATTCTGACCACTTCACCAGACCAAATAAAATGCAGTAAACGCTGGAGGGTAACATTCTTTAAACCAGCCTCACAGAATCACACTCATCTTTTCATTTTCCTTTAAGTTACAGAAAGGAGCTATTTTATTGATCATCTTTTTTTAAGGAGTCCTCCCTATATGAATAACGCTGTGCTAGCTACAACCTCCTCAGCTTGAGAGCTGTTCTTCAGACACTTCAGATGTTCATAGCTTAAACCAGCTTTTCCCACATCTACCTTCCAGATGACTCAAAGCCTGAACATATTGCTTAAAGTCTGGCTAACCTGAGTATTACAAGTAACATTTGTCTTTATGCCTGAATGCTCATACAGGAAGAATGAAGTCTAGTATTTTCTATACACTTTGACTTACTACCACATGCACTTCCTTGTTGCATCACTGCATTAAAAGGTGTCCATCAGAAAATATTTGGTTATGGGAAGGTTCTAAAAGCTCTGATTGACTTGTAGTCTGCTGTATCATGACAAAACAGATCTTCAGATATAGTTTTCTACAGTACACTACATTCTTAGCGTATTTTAACATTATTAGATTTCAAAAGATTTCACACATACTTGAAATTTTGATTGTTAGAACAATCTGACACAAGTATTTAAAAGTTTGTTAAAATTACTGTAGAAAATCATAATGCAAATCATCAGCAGTTTTCAGATGCATTAAAATGCACCACAGACACTGTTTGTTCAGCTTCCTCTTTCCAAATCTGCTAATGGATTTCTCTGACAAATCTTTAAATAGCAGAGTTTGGGTTTGGCCACTGTTAGCATTTACACTGAATTAATCAAATTCATTCATGTGAATGCACTGTGTTTTCACAATAAGATAATGTAACCTCTGTTTTTGGACTTTTGAAACTTTAAGTGACAGGAATATCAGTAACAGTTGGCTAGATTTCCATAAGACAGAGCTAGAGTAAGCAAGGAATATCCTCTTTATGAAGCACTCTTAGACAAGGAGACAAATATCACACGTTCCTCTACCCCAGGCCATCACCTTTTCTGTCAATATAGCAGATCTAACATAAGGAGCCAAGATAAAGACTTCTGCTGACACTTGAATGACTCCTGACACTTGAGCTTCACCAAAGGTGGCCACCAACCCAGCCTGGTTATTAAAATATGCATAATCACAAAGCATCAGAAATCTTCAGCTACAGCAAACAGAAGCCCTCTTTTAACATATGTTAATTTGCAGCAACAGCAATACAATAGAGCCACATTTTGCAGGATTAAATCTCCACTCAGTATATCTCTCACTGGAGTGACTGATGAGTCAATAAAACCTAACAAAAACTAATTTTAGGGGGCAATACTCCCAAAAGTTATGTTTACAGTGAAAAAAATATAGAAAATTAATTACCTAGGGCAGTATTTCATTTACCTTTAGTTACACAGTGTTAGTATTGTTTAATTGTATAACTGACGAACATTCATTTCAAAGTTTGACTTCCAAATTTATTTACTTGAAGTGCTGGTTTCAAAAAAAAGTAAACACACAAATATGCAACTCAATTCACAAGTTACTAAAATCACCTCTGTTATGTACATTTGGGGATTTTCTGAATTGTTAAACAATTACTTTCACATTTTAAGATGCTGCCAATGTTACTAAACTGAGGCGATTTTGGTTTTCTAGAAAATAAACAGATATGTGTCTTACATATACACACATCCCTTCATAAATCGAAATTATTCTACCAAGAAATCCTAAACTATCTACAATATTAATTCCAGGCTCCAGTTTATTTGTCATCCACTGGGAAGTTCATCTGGTTTCATTTGGGTTTCTGCTTTTATTTACTTCGGGGGAAAAAAAAGGAACCATAACTTCACCTGGATTTATGTACGTTATATCTTATCCTCTTCATAAGATAATATGCAGTTCAAATTCAGCTCTTCGCAATGCATTAGTCACTACTATATGAACAGTACTACACCCAAATTGGTATTTAAGGCCACAAGCTTCACAACTGTACTGCCATTAATCAGCTTCCTTCTCCTTTAAGGTTTCCCCACATACTAGTCCTCTGAGCCGAGGTCTGAAAATACCTGTCTTTTATGAAGCAAATCACTGGGTGTCCAGCCCTCATTTCTGTATGTACAGATCTAAAGACCACGTATTTTATTTTTCTCTATACATACTGCACTGATCTAGCTATACAGAACCCAAAATAGCATTGTAGCCTGTAAAACAGCGATAAAGGCTTCTTTTATTTTCACATTAAAGCAACTTAATGTAAATCTAAATTAATCTTTCAATTTAAACACATCATAAAATACAGACTGTGGCTATTTGTTCAGCATACGGCATTTCATAGACTTCTTTGTGTCCAATTTGTATTATTTTGCTAGAGTGCAGCAAAGCAGTATCCTTTATATTCTCAGCAATAACTTCAGTCCTTTGGTTTTTCTATGGGGACAAGCTGACCTATGAATCTGCATACATAATCTGGCAAATGCCTACACTTGCCAGGGCTAGCACATTCTGGATAGCCTGGCCACATTCATATCACATAGGATTTGGCTAGGTGCTCTTTCAAAACCAGATGCTGCTCCTGAGGTCTCGAGACATGCTATTTTTTGCATGGGTTTCAGTTCAGAATGCTTGCAGACTACCAGTTTGAGAGGCTTCTTATCCACTGTGCCATGCCTAGGTTCAACTGAGAAAGAATTAGTTGATTGGAAAGTTTAGAAGTAAGTTAGCACTAGACTAGGGCCTGGGAGCTATAAAATAAGAGTCAAATTTACAGCCTAGGTACATTCATATAGTACAGTTTTGAAAAACCCATGGAGCACTCAAAGTAAACACTAGCAGTTTGGGATCCTGATACTGAAGGAAAGTCTTCAAAGAGCAATGCCACACTCCATATCCTTCCTGTATCCCTCAAATTAGACACTGATTATTTACCAAGCAGACAAAGGATGCCTTTAAAAATATAAAAATCCTCTAAGATGACCTGAACAAGGGTCTCTGCTCCCAAAAGTACATCTGATTTTTCAGACTATTTCAGACGTTCCTATAAAAGCTATTTCCTCTTGTCCAGTCAATGACCTTTAGATCATAACCTCTAAAGCTAAATACCACTGGAATGACTCAGTTCATCACAGTGCACCTGTACTCAATCTCCAATCTCTTTATGTAGGTTACAGAAGGAGGTTTGGGGGATATTGTTCATTTTAGCCTTCACTTTAACCTTTTCTTGTTAGGAGTTATGTGAAAACAGTGCTCTTTCAATGTTTATCATGCTGGTTTGAATTGTGTTAGTCCCAGGAAAGTATTTCTACACAACATACTCTCAAGAGTTACACGTGTTCCCAGACTATATGCTTGCCCAGAGCAAGCACTTTAGGAAAGTGATGATGCAAAGGTGAAAGGAAAACAGGAAAAGCTGAAGGTATGAAAATAACAGTCCTTGAGGAACAGACAAGTGACAGGCTGAGGTTCATGGGAATTTTAAACACAATAAGGCAAAAAGAATAAAAAGGACTGAGTTTTAAAGAAATTTTTCAAGTACATAACAAGTAAGATGCTGACAAAAGAGAGAACAAAGCCTCTGAAGGACGGCATATTTACTGCTGGAAAATATGTTTTAAAATTAAAGAAAAGAAGATGTGCGATAGATACAGAGCAACTGCATTTACTCAAGTTAGATTATATGAACACCAAGAATTCTAAGCCCTTTAATCCTTTTCAATGCCCAATCTATAATACCTCCCCACACAAGATCCCATGCTAGTAGTGGGAATACAGCAGCATCCCATAGGAATTCACATGACTCATTTTCAAAGAGTTCAAAACCATTATGGTTGTCAGCATACAAATACAAGCAGTATTAATAAACCTCATGCTCAGAAAACAATTAGAACTGAAAATCCATTTTGTATTTTTAAAACTATCAAAATTCAAAGTTTGTGCTTTTAGTCTTTCTTCACCTGCTTTTTAAGGGTCTGCTTGGTTGTTATTTTAACTTCAGGGTATGCTTAGATTCGTATTTTCCTCTGCAGCCATCACAGCCAGGTATTTCCTTGGAAACAGAGGTATGATTCATAGTCATTTAATGACTCCTAAACATAAACGTTTAGGAACATCACCACCAATTATTGCAAGATAAGAGCTAGGAGCCTATAGGAGTAAGCATGTATGTCTACACTTAGTAACTCATAAACCAGATATCTTATACCAAATTCCTTAGTTTCATTTTCCTCTGAGAAACGCTGTTTGCTTTGTGGTACAGGAGTTGGTACACAGCTAGACCAGAATGGATAACAAAATACTTGTAGAACTTTAAACATTCACTTCAATTGCGCTCCCAACTCCAGTGTTCATTTCTCAGAACACCTGCAGTGAACAGATACAGGAGGAATAGTTTTGGATGGGCTAGAAAGCATTCAAACAGTAAACATGGAGTTGCTTTTCTGTGGAAATTTCACACTGTTATCCTGTTTCTAATTGGAATAAAACCACAACATGCAACATAACTGACCAATCCAGTCAAATATTCCCAGCTCACTTTCAAAAATGCATCATAAACCAGTAACTGTTGATACTGAAATGTATGAAAATACTGCAAGCCATTTACGTGAACAGAAATGGAATGCATAAAGACTCGTCAGGAATTACTTTTCCACAGATACTAGAATGTATTTAAAAATCCCTTACCTGCTGTGCAGGAGCTAGAGTGTAAAAGGAGAAAGAGGTTAAAGATGGCCTTGGAGCATCTTTTGTAAAAGACCTACAATAGATGGCTAAAAAAACCTGAAGCAAAATACAGAGATACTTTCCACAGTGCAAGAATTCAGCTGAAAAGGGTTTTCTGAGATTTGAGCTGGACATTTATAATCTTCAACAGAAACTCAGGATAAATTTGAAGTGAATTGCAGTAGAAGAATAAAATACTGTCCTACAACTCACCACAGGAAAAGAAATTTCAGATACAGGCAAACCTCATCAGTGTTAAAATACATATACAAATTACAAAGCATACAAATACTTGTCACCTTGTGTATGCTGGTGTATTGCATAAGTTTGCGGGTTTTGTTTGCCAACTTGGAAGGAAATTAACAACAAGTCTCACACTCTCTCTTACTATTTGCTTTTCCTGCAGCCCTTTGAAAGCAATAAAATGCTTAAAAACAAATTGGAGAAACCATATATTTCTACGACCTTGATGTTACCATATGGCTGTTTCACAGGGAATTTTGGACTTTTGAAACATCTGTGTCAGTTCAAGGCTGCCATTACCGACTGCACAAGTTTGTTAAGCTGAACACTCCATGTGTTTGCAGGATTCTCTACAGTTCTGGCAAATCTATTGCAGCAGTGTAGAACCAGTGCCACTCACCATACTTCCCAAGAAACACTCAGGATTTTTTCAGCTTATTCTTAACAAATAAAGTTTGGATGATCAGCAGCACCATGGCTATCAGATAACCATTTAAAATGCAACACATGTTTTTTCAAGGAACTCATCTTCAGACAGGGAAGCATAAATAGTTATTAAACACGTGGTTTAACCTTCTGAAGGTAGGAGATAGGCTAAGTGTCTTAGTCAAATCTAAGTACAAAGGACCATAAAATTTAGGTGAGCAAGATCTAGTTATGTAAATAAGTTTCCTTGAACTTGTATTTTGCTAAACTGACCATTACTTTCTATATGGCCAAACAATTACTAAAGACAACAGCAAGAATAAGAACTTATAAATAATACTGAGAAAAAAAATATAAAACAAGTACTGGTCAGGAGCAGTTGACTTGAAATAATGGATTGTACCTGCTTAAGAAAACACAGAATTTGATTGTTTCCTTAACAGTACACAGTTACCTCATTAGGGTTAACAGTCAAGTTCCATAGCCCTCTCAACTCTTTCTTCTTTAACGAGAGCCAGAATTGCAAAACACTTAGTTCTTCTCTCACTGTATTCTAAAAGTAAAAAAAAAAATTATGAATTTTTCTTCTCCCAAAGAGAACAGCTCAAATTTGAAAGATTCTGATCCCTTGGTGTTGGAGGATCAAACTCTTTTAAAATACCCAAAAGAAGTGCCTGGTGAAGAAGCTCTGAAATCTCAGAACTGCACATTCAGTCCATCACAGCACTTGCAGATTAAAATTCAAAACTGAGAAGAGCTAGGATACAAACTGCGGGCATTATTTAAAAGCCTGCTTGAAGTCAATCAGTGACCTTCCAGTTATTCTGATGAATTTCAGAGTACATGAACACATAATACAAGAAGCATTTTACAGTTACTGTAAACCTGCTCACAAATTAAGATTAAAAACATCAAAAGAAAGTACATCTTCAGTTACCCTAAAATTAAGTACAGTTTTTCTTTTGGCCAATATTTGCTCTATGTTTTAAAGGAGAAAGCTCTCAGTCCTGAACTCCTTATATGTAAACATTTCAAAGTGAAAGAGAACTAGAGCAAGAGTCTCGTATCTTTTACTCTCAGATCAAATTACAAGTCTAAAAAAATGTAACCAAACTATTGGTTATTCACAATGAGAATCATCAGCCATTGGAATAATTTTCCCAGGGAAGTTGTGGACCCCCCAACATTGGACATTAAGATTCAGCTGGACAGGGTGCTGGGATATCTAGTCTAAGTCATGTTTCGCCTAGAAAGGTTGTATCAGATCCCTTCCAGACTGGGATTCGATGATTCTATTGGTACTCAAGATGCATGAAAGTTTAACATTAGTTAAGACCAGTGATTTTCTAAACATCTTGTTATGTAGTAGCAATGTCTTCTAACTTTCAGATGCTATGAAATGTCTACATATGTTTGTTTTGGCTTTCATTTCATATCAGCAGCAAAACCACCAGGTATATTGAATCTAGCCAGTAGTTGTCCATAAACATTTCAAAACCCTCCCTTTGGTACAAAATTGTCCCTAAGTCAATTAAGAATAAAAGAATTGTGATCCAAAGGAAAAATTTCTGGGTTAATTTTTGCCTTTATTATTTAACTTCAGAAGCGTGGCACTTCATATCACATGAGAATTAAGTACCTGAAAATGACATGCCTTTTACCTCAAAAGTCAGTTTTGGTTATTTGCATGTTGGTTTTGATGCTTCCCCCCCACCCCCAAATTCACAGAATTGCTTTGAATCTGTCCTCAATGAGGCTGTTCAGTGGAGGTCTAAATGACAGAAGCACTATTTTTGCAAGCATTTTTTTCTGCCAGATGTGACATACTTCCATTCTTTTACTAAGGACCATGTAATTTCAGAGCTTGAGAAATGGATGCAATGTGGATATTGTATCTGAGAAGCAGTAAGTATATATACATATTAAAGGGAACAACCTTGGAAGAAAGGCTCAGAAGTAAAAGTTTAAATCTGTCTAAATCAATACCTGTTCCAAAGACAACTCACATGTTTATGTTAAATATATATTGCAAGTGATAAAATAAAACTGCTCCTAAAAGTTCCACTATATTCTATTTCTTATTGAAAGCTCACAAATAGAACTTTCAAAAAATTATGGTATAGATGAGGCATATGATTTAGTATCAGACTACGTTTATATTACATTTCTAGCTCATAATTTGATTTTACCAGCAGCTTTACTCAAATTTATGTGACCTTATGGTATACACAGAAAAATGTTCTAATTTTAAATGCTCTAAATAGGTTTCAACTTTATACTCATGGCCAAATTGGATATGAGCATACCTTAACTCCTGATAGCATCTGTTATTTGTAGAAAAGATGAGCCCATTTCAGTATAATTTTTTCTAGACTATTAGTTTCAAAGAATGTGTGATTTTTGCCAGCTATCCAGCAGCAAAAAGTACTTGGGAATTACTGCTGTTTTTTCCTAAGCATTCAAGCATTAAAAATTAGAAGAGAAGTTGGTTTTCTTTGAATTATGAAGATGCAAGATTACATCTTCATAGAGCATCTAAATGTGGATACCAATTCCTTCCATTGTTCCCTTCCAAGGATGAAGTTTGTCCATAACTATCTGCCATAATAAATGTACTTAGAAAAAAGTTTGGTCATAAATTTTTAAGCTTTTCAAAGCATATGCTTAGACCATTATATCTCTATTCCATAGATGCACAAGATACTGAGAAACATCCTGATTTTGCAGGGCTTTTTCATTTCTTCTCCTGCTGTCATGACATCTTGTTAAGAAACAGCAGTTACTTGAGAGTTTTCAATTCCACATTTAAAATATCTAGAGCAGAGGGAGAGAGGATGGTTGGGGTTTTTTTCTTTAGTTATAATTACACCCTTATAGAATGATATGCAGAATTGATATTCCTTCTTAGCGGCTACCAATTTGACCTCCAATGAACAGAACAGATTTTTGGAAAACTCATTTAGGAGTCAGGTTATGACTTCAGTGACTCATACTGGCTGGTAATTAACAGCATGTACTGAACAATTTATGAGCTCTAAAAACCAAACTTCTGCACTGTAAACTATAGCATATTACAGAGCCAAGGTGGTTTGGGTAGTATTTACTATTAGCTGTTCACAGGAATAACAGGAGACAGCTGTGGTCGGTCTCATTTCCCAGAAAGGTTTGTTTTCCTTAAGTTCTATTTTTTTTTTTTTTTAACACAGTTACTAGAAGAATCATAGAATGGTTTTGTGTTGGAAGGCACTTTAAAGCTCATCCAGTTTCAACCCCCTGCCACAGGTAGGGACACCTTCCACTAGACCAGATTGCTCCAAGCCACATCCAACCTAGCCTTGAACACTGCCAGTGATGTGGCAGCCACAGCTTCTCTGGGCAACCCAGTGCTAGTGTCCCACCACCCTCACAGAGAAGAATTTTTTCTTAGTATCCAAACTCAATCTCTCATCTTACAGTTTAAAGCCATCCCCTCTTTTCCTATGCCATCATGTCCCTGTAAAAAGTCCCTCTCCAGCTTTCTTGTCGGCCCCTTTAGGTACTGGAAGGCTGCAGACTGATGCACACACACTATGTGACTGCTTTCTATGCTCTCTTCTACCTCAGCTTTCCTATGACAGTAAACTGTCACTTCAGTTTTCTTCATGTATATATTCTTCATGTACATCATTAATTTATATTCATAAATAAGCTTATACAAATGCAAGAGCTGCAAATATAAGGAAGCATGGGTTCCTACAGATTTGTGACCCACACTCCCTACTTTTTCACAACCTAGTTATCTACCTACCACATCCCCTAACTATCCCCCAGGATCTTATTTTTTCATTGGCTACCAACATGCCTTGACAGAAGGGAGATTTTGCATACCTTTCTGTATAGAAATATGCTAAGAATATGTAAGAAGATATGACAAGCAAATCCAGGCTTCTGTTTTGATGCTGTTCTTCAAGCTAACAATTCATGACCTTTCATGAGAGGTCTTCAGTGAGTGCTTCTTTAAAACAGTAATGTTTCACTGTGTTTCAATATTTGAGTCAGAATACAAATCTCATAAATGCCAAGGATCAGGAGGAAGTTGGTACTCTTAGGTTTCAGTTAATTCTTCTCTCCAGTTTCCCGAATGTCCTTCAGGTTTCCACACTAAAGAACTTTCTTGTAAAGCAAGATGTGTCTAACAAGCTGTTTTAAATGGCAGACAGCTTCCCCATTTTAAGAACTGAAACCCCAAAATTCTGTACACTTGAGCATCAGAAGTTACATACTTCAGGAGACAACAGTGGCTGTTCAAGAGAAAGCAATGCCTTTTCCTGAGTCCCAGAGCTTTGGTGGCAGTGATATGAGTATTCAGCTGGTTCCAAGGATGACTCAGCTGAAATTCTCTCAGAGGAAACCTTGTTTGCTCCTCAAGCTCAAATTTCTGCTTTCACCAGAAGCCCACTGCAATGTGAGAGATGCAACATTCACAAGAGTGGTATTTAAATTGCTCCAAAATTCCTGAGTACAGACTAGGATTTTCAGCACAGGCTGTAGGGACTGGGGCCCTAACTCTGTGCTACTGATCAGTCTTGCAACTATTAAACCCCTTAATTTTTCATTATTCATGTGAACAATCTCACTGATGTCTCACATCAGTGACTGATTATTTTTTTTCCAAGCAAGATTAGAACTAATGCTAATTCACTCCTGCAGTATTATTCCAGTTCCTGGTGTAAGAAAAATACACCATCCAGCATTTTTCTAATTGTGAAGTACAGAAATAGCTCTTTATAACAACAGTCTGAGCAGAAATCAAAGTTCCTTCAAACTTCACAGCAAAGTTATATTTGATCATCCTGCAGGAACACTTTTGCTTCAGAACAGAATAACAAGATATGCACACACAGAAGTGTATAGCACATCAATAAGGAAAAAAATATTCCAAGTACTAATCAGGGGAAGGAAAGAGATAGTCATTAACATGAATTGGGTGAACCTTTCTTTCAACTGTTTTGGTTGTTTTCACTTCAGAATGAGACAGACGAAACATATTAAAGATTACTGATGACCTGTGTATTTGCCCTCCTTTTTTCTACTTCAAAGACAAGACTGACTTTTGTATTCATGTTTTCCTGAGACAAGCTACAGATTTAATGAATGCCTCTATTTCTATTTCCTTTTTGTGAGAACATTCTTTGGCATGAACAGCTTTTTTGAAAAGATAGGGGTTTTAATTTCCATTGTTGGGAAATGTGACAATTACACTGTTGTCACTACACAGACAACTACAGCTGGATTCAAAGTTACTTCAAATATTCTTTATATCTTGAATTCCTTACTTCATTATGTACTAAAACTGCTGTAGAAAGATAACTATAGCTGGAGCCAAATTCCAATTTGAAGCCTAAAATAAAGCATCTTTCCAAGAATGCATAATTAAGCAGCATTTGTTAGAGTCAATTTGAGTACATAAATTATTGAACATGGGTTAATTTGAGTTGGATTAAAAGCACCACCTGTTAGCTCCTCTAAAAAATACCAGAATTTATGTTTCAGTGCAGTATTCAATTCTCAAATATCCATTTTCATCCTTTCAGTACACAGTTGGTTTATGAATACCCTCTAGTACTGACAGAATCAACATGTGCCCCATTTATTTCCTCTTCACGTGCTTGATCATGAAGTGCTACAATTCCAAATGGGTTTTCCAGGTCGGGAAAACAATATAGATCAGAGCAGCTCAAGTATATGTACCAGTGTGTGTAAAAGCTTAAATGGCTGCAAGGCAAACTGCTATTCATCACGGAAGTTCAGAGCAGTAATGGTAGTTACTACTTGATATGGCAGCTCTTGAGATGCAAGACTTAATGACTGCTGGAAAACAGCTACTTACTGGAGTCTTTCACAGCAGTTGCAGCATTCTGCTCCTCTCAATAGCTGTTATATACCAGACTGCTGTAGAAAATGCTCCCTTTTCCTTCTCATGTAGACTTGTTTCCAAGTGACAAGCTTAAAAATAGTTTTACAACTGTGAAGTTTAAGAAGTGGCTCAATGAACTGCAGTGAGTCACAAGCAATCACTATAAAGGTTTCAATGCAAATCTTTTTCCACTGAATCTTTCATCTCTGATGGTAGGATGAACCCTTGACTTGCTTAGCATCTGATGAGATGACATGAAAATTCACAACTTTGGAGGAGAAACAGAAGATTACAAGTCACCTTAAAATTTGCATGGATACACAGGACAGAATCCTGTGGTACTTTAACCCCATTGATTTTGTAAGCTCAGATTCACAGCCATACCTTTAAAAACCAGACCTGTCATAGTCCATTTTTAATCTTTAGTTAAAGCACTACTTTAATGTCTACTTACTAAAGTAGACATTGCAGAATGTCTACCCTATATAGGCCTGTTTACCTGAAAGAGGCTATTTTATCAAGGTACAGGATTAAAAGTTTATAAAGTAACATCCACTGCAATCAGCTATTCAAGGAAAATATTCAGAAGTTGCAATTTGGGAAAAAAAAAAACAAACAGTGGAAGAATTTAGCCAAAAAGTTCTCCTTTTAAAAGTATTCAAGTATTCTAGGGACACTGTCAGGTCTTAGAATAAGATAAAGTGAGCTATAGACACTACAAAAGCATTACTGTCAGCAGCATAAGACATTCAAAGGAAAGAAACATTTAAAGCCCTTCAATGTAGGGGGCACTGAGGGAATTCTCTGGAGGCTGGGATCAGCTCTCCTCTTCTAGCTGTTGAATGTAAAAACCCATGTGCTCAATTTCATCAGCAGAGATGCTGAAAAAGGAACCCATGAAAACAAGCTCAGCACAAAAAAAGCAAGGCTGCAATACCTGAAAAAGTGACAAGGTAGCAACAAGATTAAAATGTTGCTCAGGAAAGGCAAATAGTAATTTTAAGTTGCTGACAGAAGAGAGAGAAAGAGCACAGAAGAGCATGAACGTGCTGGGAACCCTCAGAGTAGATGGCAAGGCACCACATCTTCCTCCTGCTTATGTCTTCAGTGTTTAACTGGCAGAGAAGTGCAAAGAAAGTAAAAGCTTTATGAAGCATGTGTGTGACAGGAGAAGTAACAGGCACACAATGAACTAAACTTTCAACAAAAGTAAGTCAGGTTTTCTTTTCAAGAGTTTGGGTGCTCATGCTCAAACATATTAGTACAGGTAGCTTTATTGCTGTAAGCTTAAACTTATTATACCTCTGGGACCTCAGTCTGAGTTCAACAAACTGGTATGTAAAGTACTGGTCCCTCAAATCCTAGAAATCTGGGCAGAATGGCATATCCTTATTCATAAAAACACTGTTATCCCATGGAATTTGCTTCAAGCCATGAACTTCTAGAAACTCACTCGGCTGAATAGAAAGTATAGACCATTCTTCCAGTATATGGTAGGAACTGGCACTAAACACTAAAGATATGTGACTCTTTGTGATCTCATCCGGTAGCTGTTCATGCAAAAAATTGTTTTTTCTCTTTCACTTCCCTCAGATCCAGACCTTTTGATTTTGGTTTGATGTGCAGATTTGAAAACTTAACTGTGAAATCAACTTGGTTTCACCTGGCTTGAAGTCAAAACCAGTCCGTTTCCTACACTTCCCATACATTAGAACCCTGCTCAAGCCAGCAAATCTTTTCTTTGTGACACTCATGCAAATTTCCAACTTGCTACTGAATGGAAAGTAAACCTCATTGCTGTAGAAGGCCTACACAGCCTCCAGTTACTCCCAGTCTTATTTATCTAATCAGCACTACAGCTTTACAAGCCCCAGCATTTGTAAAGCTTTTATCACCTAGCTAAAAACAGTGTAGCATGTTTGTTAAGAATATTTTTATTTTTATGAGGTACCAGGAGAATATTTTAGCATTTTTCTTTTGATGTCAAATGCTATCTATGAAACAAATCCACACTTTTTTTTTCTTTTTAATGTAAGAGAATGCAAAGTAGGTGGAGAGATTGCATTTTTAGGCTTATGATTCTTATTTAAGTAGCTGCTTACATAAATCCCCAGGTATGTATGATTAATTATTTGCTTTCTAATCCCTGTTCAAAAGAATGCAGCTGCTTTTATGTCTGAATCAGGTTTTAGCATCCTTTTTAAAGCATTTGACAAATTAAAAAGGCAGACACCTGTATATTCAGAAGAATTCTTGTAATGCTATTGATAATCATCTGCTACTCACACACCTTTGCAAAAGCTGCAATGAGCTGTCACACATTATCTGTTTGCTATGATATTTGCCTTGGAGTTAAGTATATTTTTCACTAGGGTTTACAGTCATGCATTTCACTGGGGAGAGACTGGCATTCCAAGCAGTAACACATACTTGGATATTAGGGAAAAACTAAATTTATGTGAACATACTACAAGTTTGTTATATTTAGAGAATCACCTAACTAGCCAGCCTATGAAAGCTGCATTTGGAGTACAAAATCATTTGCCAAGATAAATCATAAAATCATAGAATGGTTAGGCTTAAACAGACAAGTCTATTTAGATAAACAGTTAAGACTTTCCTTAAAATACATATGTTCACAGTCCTACAAATGTAGTTCAAGAGGAAAAAGACATCAGTTTAAAAGCACACATACATCCATACTTTCAACTCATACAAGCCTTTCCATTGCTTTCTTAGCCATTGCCTTCCTAAATTTGTTCAAGTTCTTACACATTTCTAAGCATTGTAATCCAAAAGCAGTGGCTGCTCCAACCATAGAATTGCTTCTACAAAGGCCAGCAAGCTATCTTCTGATAGGGTGACCTGAGTAGGAAGTAGTTTTGGATTAAAGTTGGGATTTAACACCTGCTCATGAAGAGACACACATAGGTAAAACACTCTTGCAGCCACATCACTTCCAAACCACTGGAGACTCAGAGACCTTCTGTGGACTTATTCTAAAAGAGATCCTAGATAAAATGATGTCAAGGAATTTAAGTATTACCTGATACCATTGATTTTAGAGAAGCTATCTTTGGCCTGACAAAAAAAAAAATTTTTTTTTTTTTAAAAAAAGCTCTAGAATGGTAGAATGAAATCTTTTTCAAAAGTCCTCATATTTAAGCTTTCATGTTGACTATAGACCCTTATTTATTCATTAAGTGCTTCAAAAGCCTGTTTCCTTGGGAGGTTGGTTTCTTCATCTTGCACGTGGATGAGACAAAGCCAAACCTCACCTTTTTCTCGGAAGGATGCTTGCATCAGAAATAAACTGCCTGTTGTAAAGTGTTGCAGTTATACCATGCAGAAGACATTTTCAGCTGGGAGCAAAATGCATGCTAGGCCAGAGTAAGACAAGCAAGGTACTGTGATGCAGCTCCTAAAGCAAAGAAGTACATTTTATTGTGCTTCATTATCTGAAATAAATGTGATACTTGTCAAACCGCTAAGTGTCTTCATGACACATGTAACAAGGGCTTGTTACATCAAGCCCACTGCAAACAATAACTCAACTATTTTCCATTCAGTTATAGAACACACTGATTTTCCTGCTGAGTCACATCAAATTCGATTTCTCATTGAGAATTCAACTAAATTACTTGCCCATGAATTAACGATACTGAATGCTAACACAGACATTGAATTATATTACATTCCAGTGACTAGAAGATGTAATTGCAGCTGACAAGGTCTGCTTATCTTTTTTCTTCGTTTCCAATTTTGACTTGCTGATCCTACCTTTGAAATACAATATTCTGTGGAATAAAAAAATAAATTAAAAAATCCCATAGTTATTTTGCAGTATTTAGGATGTATTCTAGCAGGCCACAAAATGTTTATGTTTAATCTACGGATTATGGTTCAGGCATCTTCTCCAGAGTGGTCTGGTGGACTGTAGACAGTACAGTGTTAACTGTTCCTGGTTTTACTCACTAATTAGTGCTATTATCCTGAAACTACATTTCAGTACACGAAACATTTTGGTTCACACAGTCACTTGTTGGCAAGTAAACAAACAGATGCAATTCATGTAAGAAGAGACAATTATATTGTTGCTTCCCAGAAGAAGGAGCACATCACCCTTTTTCTTTAATCTTGAGTGCTTTGGCTCATGCAATAAAAACCCAAATCCAAAGAAAATGAAAAATCCAATCGAAATTATAGTGCAACTTCCAGATGCCACCTAGTTAAGCTGAGATAATTACTCACAATCCTGCATATTCATTATAGCTAACCAGACCTGATGAGCTGTGAAAATTAAGCTGTAATTCATTAGAACAGTATTTCTGGCAAAATGGAAATAACACAAGATTTTTATCTACTTCAGTATTTCCAACACATTTACAGTAACTCAACTAAAGATGCACACAACTGAATGCAATTATTACCCAGCAATTTCAAAACAGCAAGATGTTTAGTTCTGCGGGGTTTGTTTTTATTTAATAAAAATTGTCTACTTAAAGCAAATTCTGTGTTTGCCTCGTACTGGAAGAGAAACAAAAGACCTTATAGTTGCATATATGTTTCAGAACAGTTGAGCTTGTGCCTGTCTATCTTGCATGAGATTTTCTTCAAGAGAAACCAGAACAGGCAGGAAAGCACCGCTGTGTATGTCAGAGGCTTCAATGAAACTGATGAGGAACAAAGACTGTGGAATGTAGTTGGTCAAGTCTGGTAGTGATTTTCAAATTGCTATTTCTTTTACATCCAAGCCACTGGTATATAGTGCTGATTACTTGAATGACAGTAAAATACACAGGACCTGAATACCAACAAAGTAATATGCTGATATTGAGACCTTAAAACATACTTGTCTATTAGCATCAGCAGCTTTCTTTGGTAATGACGTCAAATAGAGGTGTAAGCAGACTAATGTATGTACTTTGCATATAGTTGAGAATTCCAACAAAATAAATTACAAATAATTTGCTGTGTCATCAAAATTCAAGCATTCTTGCAGAGTAGCTCAGTTTCAAGCAGAACAAAACTCACATGGCTTCCTGGCAGCTAGTCCAGTTACACAGTTCCAGTATAAATGCCTAGAAATTGTGGACTGTAGAGTATTTGCAAAGAATTTAATGTTTCAGTTGTCCCAAGAATCAAGCAAAATTTGAGGATACTGAAATCTGAGACAGGGATATACATATATAGGACACAAAGTCAGCCAAAGCGAATTATTCAAACAGGAATTTTCAGGCACAGTTACTAAGTAGGTACATTCTCACATGCAGTTCCTCAATTTCTAACTACATTCCCCCTATAATATATGTTACAACTACACTTCTAAAGAGCACAAAAACTTGCCCACAATGTACTGAAGGAGCTTTTCTTCCATATAGATTACAAATGCAGGTATCTTCTGAAAGAAAACTAGAAACACTATGTAAAAGTGTGTACTGTTTCTTTTATGCTAATGTTATTCTGGATTTTATCATATTTAATCTCTAAATAAGTTAGCCCCAAAATGCTTTATCTGCTGCATTCTTAAATTGTTACTACAAATGGCTAAAGTATCTTATTAATGACATTTAGCAACAGATGTCAAGATACGTTACTGTTGACTGTGACTTAGTACATTTGTTGGCTTTTTCTTCCTCATGCCATAAAGTCAATTTTCCTCCTTTTACTCCTTAATATTAATTGATATTTTATTATTTTGTTTTTTCAATTTTAATGGGGAGATCTGCAATTTAAATAGTTTAAGTACTCCCTAGGTCTGTTTACACTAGCTCTGCTTCTAAGTGATATCTTCCAATACAAATAGGCAACTGATGTAATTCTCCAGATGAAGTTAAATTAGGGTTGAAAGCTGGGTTACAGCAAAAGACTCCAGAAGCCATTCAAGCTACATTATAAAACGGATACTTTAAGGGCCAGAAACCAACCTGAATACTGTCTGTATGGGTAGCTGCTACTAATGTTCTGTATTGGCAATCATGCATGTGTACCCACCAGAATGTCAGCTAAAACTGCATATGTCTTAAGCCACAAAGTAGAAAAGTAACCTTCCATCAAGATATATCTTCTTGTGGTCTTTCTGTATTCAAGCATTACAAGCTTGTGAATTATCACAAATGCTGGCACTTGAGGACTGACTAAGCTTGTGGGAACGATGTACTTCTCTAGATGATTACCAGCCATTCATCTGGCTAATGTGAGGCCAAATCTGGCCTGACTGCCCGGCTCAAGGGAATATAAGTAAGTTTGCACTCAGGTTGCTTGCAAAGGAGGATGAGCCCCAGGAGGTGCACGGGAATGAGAAAGAGCTCATGCTGCCATCCAGTGCACAAAATTGGACTTGCCACGTAAATCATCACAGCCTTTCTTCATCTCAGAACTGTATGTATGTCAAACGCCCCATTTTGTTGAACAAATGAAAAACAGAAATATACATAAATGAATTTTTAAAATTTCCCAACATCTTTGGCCAGTTGGAAAATGATTTCTTACATTTTTCCACTAAAACATCCATACCAGTAAGGGGTGACCTTAGGAAACAGTGTTTGAAAACAGCAAAGTACATTTAAGTATTATTGATTGCACAAGTAATAGCGCCCAAAGTGATTACATAGTGTGGTACTTACAAAAATAATTACACTTCAGAAAATCAAAATTAATTTGTACACTTCTGCTACACTTTTAAAGTCGTTGACATTTCATTGTAGTGCCCCTAATGAAAGGAAAATTATTAGTAATTGTTTCTACTTCAATGTGACAAATGTCAGTTAGGTTAGGATGCGAATTTGTCAGTACCTCATCAGATCACTAAGTTGACTTTTGGCTCATGTTAGTGTTTAAAAAGGAGGGTTATTTGCATTTATCAGATGCAAGTTTACACAGGCAAAGCCTATTATGATGTATGCTGGTTCCTAAGTGTGAAACATCTTGTGTGGTGTAGTTCTCTTATTAGAAATCGCTCTGAAAAGGTGTAAAAGCCAGGAGAAATGAAGTTGCCTTGGCAAAACATCAAGACTTTTCTTCTTCAATCCACTTTAACAGTGAAATAACACAAAATCAACTAGTGCCATCAGTGTAGCACTACAGCCACCACCTGAAGGATCATTTAGTTTTTATTCCCATACCAAGAAAATTTAGTCTTATTTTGACTTATAGCAAATCACATTGTTTCAAGTATGGAAAATTATCAAATTAATAACAAAAACACTGAGTTCAAAAAAAGGTATCTACTGTGCCAAGTAAAATTTAAATCATGTTACACTTCAGTACTTCAGTGTTTGTCTCGATATATCACTCCTATAAACAGTTACATAATTAGTACAAGTAAAATAATTCAGCTTTTAAAATACTGCAATAGAAATACCGAAGTCTCTTAGAGTACCTTGAAAGCATTAAGTAATTAAAAAAATCACACAAAAAATATCTGATGACCCTTAGTATTCTAATTTTATATTCAGGTAAGCCAACAACCTCATCATTTGTTTAGGCAATTATAGAAAATCAAACAAAAAGCAGCAAACTGCTTTGGAAGACCTGTCTCCAGGCTGCTCAGACAGTTCTCATCTACTGCCCTCAACCTTGGCAGGCATCTTTGCCTCAGGACACCCTATCAAGACTCAAGTTACTTTCCAACAGCTGATCTGGAAGTGCATAGAATTAAATATCTGGTTTTTGATGATTTTAAAAAAAAACTATTAGAATATAGAACCTTCAATATTTCAAAACTCCCTTACATTTTGCACAACTGTTGTTAACTCATGGATGGACAAAAGTGGCTGATTTCTAAACAAAGATCAATCAAATTGTTTTGTCTAAGTGCTATTTGGGCAGTACTTTCAGCCATATAAAAATTATTATCTTAGGCTAAGATAACTGGCCTGGATATGCAGTGGTTTCCTCAGAAAGCAGTATTATCAAGAGCCAGTTTTGTAAAATCAAAGGCTTATGCAATGATGGCTGTATTAATATTTTAAAACTTTTCTCATTTATCCAGAGCTTATTTCAACCAGCTCTGATTGATGATAAAATCTTGATTGTAGATGCCACACAGAATAAAGCAGACTGCTAGAGATCTGCTTTGCCTGTGCTTGGGGAATGAGTGCTTCTGCGTTTCCAGTTGTTACCATAAAACCAAACAGCATATTGACAGGTTTGAAAGAACAGCTTGCGTAAAGCCACCCATTAAGTAAACATCTTTGTTTACCAAAAACCCAACAAAACAAAACCGAAACAAGTAACAGCATATGCGTTTTTAACAACTTTTTCCTAGTTCTTGGTAGAATTTTTATTCCTTTGTTAATGTTGCAGGCACATCAACAACATGATATGCTTTGATCTGATTTCTATTATACTATATTTGCAGTTGGAGACAGCAAAGAAAGGCTATTTAAGGAACTTGTTTTCTCAGAGATACAAAAACATATCTAACATGGTAACAATAAGTGTCAGCAGTCAAACTACAGTAGCAAGCAGCCAGATAGTCTGCTACAGCCAGCTATCTTTTGATTACAACAACCCACTTCTCACCCATTCTGATAATAAGATAAGCATAAAAGTCCCTAAATAATATATATGCTTCAATTCTTGCTTTATAGTTTTTCTTCCTAATTCTACTTTTTAGCTAATCAGTAAGTTAAAAGGAACAACTAGAAAGTTATATTTTTATTTTCATCTTGCACTTACCCCATGCACTTACAAATCTCTGGCTTATCCCTGTTCAATGTTATCATACTCATGAGATTTAGATTGGTGATGTTTATTTCTCCTACAGCCCCCATTTTCAGCTCTCAAGATTATTTCAGAATCCCTACTTCAATTTAAAAATCCTCATATCGCTAGCTCTCGGGTTACGGAAAACAGTATGAAAGTATGACTCAAGTGTACTCTAAAAGCTCTATGTGAAAAGAAAAGGTTTATTCTGAACAAAACAAAAAACAGAGAATACATTCTTAACATATTCTCAGAATTGCTTGTTGGAAATCTTTTTAATTGCTGGGTTTCATAAAGCAATTATATGTAAGTGCTGCACTTCTGATCACAAATGTACATTTTATGCAAGTGTCACAACCTGGTGCAGTGCATAACAGGCCAAGCATTTCTGAGAAGCACTATGAGAATGAGCAGAGGACTAACATTAAATGTCCAGTGAAAACATCTCAATTACATCATTGTCTCATACCAGTGATGCATAAAGGGTGACAAACCATGGGTTTGCTCTAGTGAGTCCAGTTCCTCACACAAATTTTGCAACCTGGCAAAGGTATTCACATATGCATCCCTAAAGTCACCTCTGAGCTTTCATTTTGTCCTGGAGAAATTTAACATGCCCTTGTCCCTCAGAACAACAAACAAACAAACAAACAAAAAATACTCCAGCTATAACTCTCTCACGCATCTCCCATCACAGAAAAATAACTGCCAGGGGAGCATTCACTCTGCCATTAGCTACAGCAAACCTATTTGTCTATGCTGCCTTTAGCACAACATAATGCTACTACAGAACACACTTTTGCATTCACTTTAATTTTGTCAATAAATGCTTCAGCATAACATGGACTAAAACTGCAACTGGCCACCTGCCTCCCCGGCCCCTGAAAGAAGACACACTCAGACTTACCTTGGCTGTTTGCTTTCTGGGCAAAAAATAGCTTGGCCTCTCCCTCCAGGATTTATAGTGCAGTGATTGGGGAAAAACAGGATATAAAAAGGCAAGAGGTCACACCCCAACAAGTTTTAGCAACAGAGTAGAGAGTAGTGGTAGCAGCAGTGGCAGCTGTCTTTGCTCCACTGGAGAAAATGAGTGTTGTTTGGGGCCAGTGAGGAGAGGCTGACTGCATTCCCTCAGGTGTGGCTCCGGCTTGGCTGAGCACCACCAGGCTCCAGTTTGAGGGAAAGCTCTATTGCTTTCTTTGTCAGACTGACTGATGTTGTTTACCCACTACTTAACGAGCTGTGAGGAGATAATAAAGCTAAGGTGGTCTCTCCGGATGTGTTTCTGGGCTGGTACGGGTTTCTCCTCATTCTAGGTAACCTCAAGTAAGCCAGTCCTTGTAGAGCCACAGTTTCCTGTGTCTTGATTGTTCACTTTTCAGCTGTGCCTGTGAGTGGTAGCAACCCTGGATCCAGAAGACTGTTCTTAATCCTAGCAGTCTCCATGTTTTCTGCCCCTAGCTGGCACATGGCCACAGTGTGCCTGGGTGAGGTGTCCCGCCTCGGGGCCGGTGTTGGATGTACACTGCTGTGGGGGAGAGGAAGGCAGCCAGAGCCCGTGAGGAGAGTATCAGGTATTTGACTTTTGGTAAGCCTCTGCACTATGAGAACTGGTTTGGGAATCCCTGGCTACAGGCTCCAGAGTCTGGAGAAATAAAGGAATTTGGATTTGGACCTAAAAGTCCTAGTTTTAGACTGCCAGAGAAATAATATAGACGGTGGTTGAATGTCCAGTCCCATGTGTGATTTCTAATGTTTTTCAGGTAAGTCTGACTCTCACATTTTCCTTTCAAGAAGTATTGATTCTTGTTTCAGTTTACTTCTAAAGGAGTTGAGGTGTGAGGGAAGCTGCTTTGTGTTCAGAAGGAATGCTTATCTGATTTAATCTACTGAGTACGGAACATGAAATAAAAAGAAATATATGAAAATTGGCCTGTGTAAGAAATTTGAAAGGTAAAAAGGCCTGTGTTTGTCCTCTTAAAAGCTGTGGTCTGATAAACAAGAGTGATGAGGAAAAAGTACCACAAAGGGGATACAAGTAGATAGGTGCTGTATGTAGTATTGCTGTTCCTCTGGTTCAGAATTGCTTTACTTTCTTGGGATGTTTGTTCCAGAGCTGTGGAGAAGCTTTGAGCTCTCCACAAGTGCCTGTGTCTGGAGAATGTATGAGCTGGTTCACTGATTACAGAGCAGGGTGGAAAGGTTGCAGTTAGAAAGCTACAATATAGGCAGACTTGTGAACCTAATTGTACTTTAGTTTTATTTCTGTTCAGGGTACAGTTGGATATCATTTAGAGGTTAGTGCGTTGCTTAGAGGTATGAGTAAAAATCCTTAATTAACACAATAGCAATGAACTTTGGGTTCTTATTTGGTATGATAAAAAAGCAAAAGATGGTCAGCTGAGTAATGATATATTCCCCTGAAGTGAGAAATTAGCACCTTACTAATATTTCCTTCAAATCTCCTTGATTTTAAATTAAGAATAGTAGTTTTGTGATTAAACCCCTGGGTAGAAATTCAGTAAATTTGAGTTCCATTCTCAGACTCATGATGTGACCCTGAGTTAAGTGTTAGTTACCAGTGCTAGCTTTTCAGCACCCATCTGCTTTTACTTATGAGTACAGCACAGCTGAGAAATTGCCAATGGGACTGGTAGGACTTTTTGCATTAGCTGCAGTTGACTTTGGATGAGACCCTTTTATCTGTTTCCTAAATGTGTATATATGGGGAACCAGGCTCTCTACTAAACATGGATGTTGGAACTGTGTATTAATTAGCACTGTGCACTGCTGTGATATTATAGAGAAGGGAATAGTATAAGTAAAGAAATACATTTATTATCATAAATTAGCATACTATTAATACTGGTGTCCTGTTTTCTTAATTTGTTAGGGTAACAATTTTGCAACTTTCTAAAGTTTTCTCTAAAGTATGAGACACCATCTCAACTTAAAATCTCTAACTTTCTATGTCATTATGAGAAGACAATAAAATACATCCAAGTCTTTCTAGTCATTGGAATTAAGGATTTGAAGAAAGCTTAAGTAGGAACAGGATCTAGTTTCTGTTATGCAAAAAGACACTGCAGAGTTTCCATGGTTTGCAGCTTTTCCTTTCTAAACTTAGGACGTCTATAAATGAAGAAACTCATTGCATGACTACTGCAAGAGGAGAGAACCTAGACAACAAAACATACCCATTCCCAGGTGATGGAGGTTTCAAGAAATTCCAGAAGTTAAATTTTTGCCACCTTCTGAAAGGTAGAAGTCATTTAATTGCTATTGACAAATTTTTTATACTCACTGCATGTAATACCTGTGTTTCTTGGTATGAAATGATTGGATAAAAAAATATTCTAAGGTTTAAACTTTGTAAACTACTATTGTCATGTTGTAACTGAAGAAAATAATTATTTGATGCCATGACTTTTCTGTTGAAAGTGTGGGAGTTTTATATTTTCAAGCTGCACATTTCCCTAGACAGAATATGTTGATACGCATCTAAACTGAAACTTAAGTAACAAAGGTGCTTATAATAGTTGGTAATACATGTGTGTGGAATAAGCATTCTTTGTAAGGTCTGAACGGTACTCTGGCTTTTCTTACCCTCACCTAAGTGATGAGCTTTCTAAATCAAAAGGCTCTGGTTTATGACACACGTGTAGTCAGTTAAGAAGGCAGCTTCATTTGTATGCCAACATCAGGTCAGCATCTTCTAGGTTATCTGCTCTCTCAAACTCTCTGATGGGCAAAGAAGGTGAAGTTCTAGACTGTGAATTTGGCATTTGCTTTGGAGTTCAAAAACACTGGTTAATGAACAAAACTGAAATTTTTAATTGGATTTTAATTACCTTGAGTATTTATTCTTTTACTCCTTAATTTGCTGATGCTTCTGTTTATGGTGTATTTTTTCGTTATGTAAGTATTTCAGTGTAGCATGATTAACTGGTAGTGTTACATCCACACTAGAGAAAGCAAGCATGCATCTAGTTGTGTGAAGTGATGATCCACTTGCAGGGTGCATTCCAGTTCCTCTTATGTATAAATTCCCAACAGTCTGATGGATTAGATGAAGAGAGAGACTTTGTTCTAAGGAGGAAGTAATGGCTGGAGGAAAAAATGGATATTCGCATTTAGATCAGGAACATTATAACCAGAATCTCAGGAGCCATTATTTTAAGCATTAGTGTATAATGCAGTACACTACATTAAGTTTTATGTACAGTAGTTGGAACCTCAGGATAAATACTGTAAACATTTCATCGCTGCTAGTTTTCACAATGACCTTTATCTTCATTAGGCAATACTCTGAAATATTTCTCATTATGCCAGTATGGCTTCTTTAGTAGTATAAACTAGAATATGTATTGATGCTAATGGAGCCATTCACATTTATTAGTGTAACTTTGCTTTAGTGTTCTCTCGCATCATAAATCATAATGGACATCAGGAAAGTCATTTGGCAGCACTGATGTATAAACAGTGAGAATAAGAAAACAATTGACTCCATTATTCAATGTTTAATAGCAGAAATGTGTGAAGTGTGTATGTGTATATACAAGATACATACAAGATATCTACGAGAACAGGGAGAGAGGAAAAGGAATTTTTCTTCACAAAAAGAGGACAACATTCACCACTGTCTGACCCTTTAGTCTAAAATCTTTGTTTTTCTGGTTCTTGCATTTTTCCTATATGTAAAAATTAGGCATAATGACTCTAATCACCTCTGTGTGTGCATATTTTGATTTTCATTATAAAGTGTACAGATAGCTCAGGTAATGCTTATACTGATAAAGAAATCAGTGAGCTGTGTTGCAAGGTCACTTCTGGCTGCTAGGTCATGACACCTACAAAGCAGAGTATGATAAACTATTGCTTATGCAGATTATTAGAGAACTAAATTGATACTTAGATTTTTAGGCTCTAATTCTAATAGACACAGATGTTGGACAGGAAAGAGTATTTGAAGTCTGAATCTAGAGCCTCTATTGTTACTGACAACCATATTATGTAAGTTGAATTTTTGAGTTGTTACTGTAAAACAAATGCATAATACAAATAATAATTCATAGGTAAATGACAGCTAGTCAGGCAAGCCTGAACATCTGTTCATGTGGATGAACATCGAGCACTTCTGGCATCTAGTGCTCTATTTTTAACAAAAAAATCCATACAATATTTAAACCCTTTTCATGCTTCACTTTGATGACTCATTATTCCGTATTGATATCATACAAAGCTGTGATTTCTTTATGTATAAAAAACTTGCTGGGTTTATTTGTCAAGGGAATTTCTAAGGAAAACTTCTATAGAATATAGAAATTGTGAGATAGCAGAAAGTATTTAATCATGGCAATGGCTTTTTCAAGTGATTTTTCTTTGTGACAAACCAAATGTATTGTATTATTTGTGGATCAGTATATCTAACGTCAGCACACATTTCTGTTTATTGACTCATTTTATCATGCTGAACTGTCACAAGCTTCTTATTAATCTGTCTCTGAAGGATCAAAATGCTTTAATAAATATGTTAGTTCCTTTAGATCTTAGGCTGGAATGAAACTGTTAGTTAAATGTACTGTGACTTTGAGTGAGGATACCTTTAGAGGGATTTAGAATGGGAGCATGTTATATAAATCTAAGACTGACAAAGGAGATTTGTATCTTTCTCTTAATAGCCAATTAGAAGTCAACTTAAAAAGAAAAAAAAGTAAAAAACCCTCTTTTAGTCAAAATGTGAGACTTTAGTTATGTGGTATAGTTGATTTATCAAAGGGATAATTAATTTTGCACTTTCATAGTGAAAACTCATTCTTTGTGGGGGCTGTTCATTTATATGAACAAATTGATGTGCATTAAAGTCAGCGCATATAATGTTTGCATTTATGACTTAGGGACTCAGGAAGGTGTCCATCTTTCATTACTAAATACATTGCGCATGTATTTAGGAAGCTGCAGTTTTACTTTATTCAAGGATATGAAAATGCGTACTACTTTCTTCAGCTGACAGGGGCCAAAAGGAGAAGGCCTGAAGGAAAAGCAAATGCTAAAAAGGCTGTAAGACCTTTTGTACTTCTGCAGAGGAAAGTGAGGGCACTTCACTAATGGCAGAAAGCTATTTTTTTGCATAGTTAAAATAAGTGTGCCCGTATAAGCAAACAGCAGTAAATGATTGGCTTCTATCAAGAGATCAAAGCATCATGCAAGATGCAGGAATGGTTGGTGCATGCCATTTCAAAGAGGAAAGGCAACTGAATAACAGCATAAAATATAAGAAAAAATGAAGATCATTCATGTGATACTGCTGTTAGCCATTGTAATAAAACTTAAAGTTCCTTGGTAGTTCTCAATATATAAACCTCCTGCAATATGAGCAAGTCTTATTGTTTCTGTGTACTAAGCTAACTAGTATTACTAAGTATATATTGCACCATTTAAAAGAATTATACCTTACATCATTTTTGTTGGTCTATTTTTTTAGCTTAAGATATCAGCATCAAAAGTTTGGTTTTTGATTTTATATATAGGTTTGAAAAGTAAACAGTCTTTATTTGGAAATGCATGTATCTTTGTCCCTCTTATTTTAAGAGTTTATATGTCTTGAGTTTAACAGAAATATTCTTTATTGTATATAATGTTGGTTAATTCAACTGAGTTCTGGAAATCTCCCACAAGTATCAGAAGCTTGTCTTTTTGTAATAAACCGGTCTTTGATGTTATACTAGCCTTGAAATCTTTGTAGTAGTTAGCAAGTCAGAATATTTCAGATGAACACCCAAATGTGGCAACAGTATTTTATTGATGTGTACAGCTGTGAATATTTTGCAGATGATCACATGTGAACAGCCATGCCTGTACAACTGCTCAGTATTACTCTTGAAGAGCAAGCCCCTAGTGTCTGAAATCAATTTGCTTTCAACTGCAAGTGTTTGTGCAGCTACAGAAGAATGTGTGCTGTATGCACTAGGGGTTAGTTTGCGCAGACCACCCGTCCATCAGTCTGATTCCTTAGAAGTGTTAACATTTTGGCACTACTTTCTTTCCCTTAAATCTTAGCATCAATGCATGATATTGTACATTACATGGCTTTTCCTCTGGGTCATCATATATTGCCATTGTGAAATGAAGCATAAAAAAGCTGCCATTAGAGCACATCATTAAATAAGACTGCATGAATTCCAACTGTTGAACAATCGATCAGCTCCATTTTGAGCTTAAGAGATGTTTTATCTCAGTTGAGCTTTTAGTAAAAGAAAAAAAAAATCTATGTTTTTGTGGTGCTTTTAAATCCCTTTAATTTTTCTTTTAGAAATTGTGCAGTTGAATATCAGCCCCTATCCTGTAAAGATGAAAGCATAGCAGAGATTATGTGCATGTGCTAAACGTGAGGAAGTTAGAGATTAACTCCCCAGTGCTGTAAGTTTTCTGAACTATCCGATAGTAATTAATTCTGAGGGGTTGTTTTAAGATGCCCTTTTAGTTGTACACAGAGCACAATCACAGTTGTTGTTCACTGCAGCAAGAAAGACTCGATATACCTTCCACAGCATTTTGGGTTGTGCTGAAGTTGTTCTATTCAGTTTGCTAATTCAGTCATTTTGAAGCTTTGTTGTTTTGCAGTGATATATCTATGAAGTTCTTCAACTTTTTGTCTGCTAGCCTATTCCACAGACTGAAATGGACATGTTGTAAGAGTAGATAGTGTAGACAGGTATGCATAAAGATATGCTTAAGTAGTGACTCTCCTGGCTTTTCTTTCTCTGTGTTTCAACGTGACCTGAGCTATCTATATCCTCTGGCTTTTATTTAGTGACATAATGTCACTACTTGGTATCAACAAAGTCAGTTGCACTGCATTGTGGCTGTAGCATGAAAAGACAGAGAGCTCCTTTCTGTGGCTGTATTTTAGCTACAATAGTTAAGCAAGTCTGAGACAATCCAGTGTAGTCTGGAGTTGTTCAAAGAGTTGGATGGTGCAGGGAAGAGTTCACACCGCTAGTTCTTAGCCATAGCTAAGAAGATCTTTTCATAGCATGCTTGCCTAAAGGAAATGAGCAGTAAAATTGAAGTGTTTCTGCAATAGACAAAACACTTTAGAAATAGACACAAATTGAAGCTGAAAGGCATATCCATAAGGCTATAATACAGGTAAAAATGGTTATTAAAAAAAAACAAACTAAAAATGAAGCTATGATAAGATCTCTGCCTGATTTTAATTAGTTTGAACTTGTCTGGGATATAGGTGTCTGGCAATCAAATGCACACAGAAGTCTGTGATTAAATGGAGATTTAATTTCTCTTTGGAAATGTTTTGGCAATTTTGTTTCATACCTATAGTGGTTTTGGTGCCTTAGGATGTTCTTCAATGCTGAAAATAAGAGTTTGGTATCGGGCGCCTATATGAAGAACATGGGTTTGGTGAGGAGGGCATAGATTGCCTATAGCACTACATTATTAGTGGTGGCACAAAATTCATTCTCAGTTTTAGAAACTGAGAACCAGTGAAATATCAATTCAGCCTCTTCTACAGGTAGACATAAGATTAATGCAACACATCAATCATTAGTGTTTCATCAATCATCAATCAATACATGAATCATTAGTGTTTTGGCAAATGTAAGTAACTTATCCATATATGATTAACACAGCTCATAGACGTAGAATTTCCTTCTCTGCTTTGGAGTAAGGGAACATTCACCAAATTTAAATAATTCACTAAAGGCTTAAGTTGCAAACATATAATTCAAGCTAGACACAAGGGATTTTCAGGTGTTTAAGTAGTTTAAATTAGTAGCCCTAAATGTGACAAATTTATATTCCACACCACTGATAGATCACTATATACTTAGTTTTGTTGTGAAGAGTACTGTGACATTTTTGATCACGAAGACTGAATCAGAATACTTGCCAGAATTACTGTACTTTGGAACCTTAAGCCCCTTATTTCATGCTGAATGACAATTGGATGTTTTGTCCAATGACATGCTACAGGTTCCATCAAGCTTAAATCAAGAACATTTGGTCTCTTATGGGCACTGCAGATTTTGAGAGCTGGGAAGTTTTGTAGCACAGGAAGAATTTTGAAGCTTGAACATCAACAGTACTTGAAATAGTTGAAGTTTAAATACCAGCAATACTTGAAAAATAGTTGGTCTTGAAAAACAGTTAATAGTGTTGCCCTGCTTGATGCGAGACCTAGAAAGTTAAGCTGACTAGTGCAATGAGCCTAAGCAAACAAAATAATCTTTTAGACGCAGGGAAACAGGTACTGAAGGAGTCATAAAGGTTGGCACCATGGAGAAGAGAAAGCAGAAAGATGTTTTGTTGTGGAAGATGAAATCCTGTTTGAAGTGGAAGCAGTATCTGTTAGAATCATCTTGGCAATCTTTTTCTGATTAGGCTATCTAACAAAATCTTCAAAGAGCCAGGCCAGTTAATCTAGATCATTTAATAGTTTGGTTTAGAGAAATTTACCTCAGATTGTATTTAGCTGAAGCCTTTGCCAAAAAAAAGAAAAAACAACAAACCCCCAAAAAACCCCAACAAACCCCAAAAAACCAACCCATGAGTGCTGGAGGATGTGGATCGATGTTTGATTGTATAAAATACATTAAATATTAAGATCCAGGTCTTGCCATTTAAATATACAGCTGCTGAATTTAAATGTGTGCATATGTCTGAACAGTCAGATGCAGAAAGTTTTGGTAGTCCAAGCCTGTCCATGGCAAAACTAAACCTAAGGTATCGATGCAAATGACATGTAGCGTATGTTTAGTTCTGAGCACTTGCCAAAAGGAATGCTACAACTGGTAAGTTAAAATAAACTTAACTGTAAGTTAAATAAACTGAAATTAAATAGTATAATTAACCAACACCTCCTCCACCAATGTTCTAATAATTTCTAAGCAAGATCTTACCTATATTTCCCTTTTCTTTGTTGCTTAAAGTCTCTCCCATGCTCTGTACTCATGGTACAGAAATTCCACATATTTGCCTTCCAGTCTAAAAACTTATATGAACGTAATGCTTTCTAAACATTTAAATATTTAAATATCTATTTAAATATCTACTTATCTGTGCCTCTTTCATGAAGGTCTGCCATATGAATGCCTCTGAAATGATACTTTGTTCTTCCAATAATGACACATGAATCTATGATCTTAAACCAGTGAGAACATGCTGGAACCAGGGGTTCTACTGTCTCTGATCTATTCTGCAGCATTATAATGCTTACTACACTATGACTACAGATGTCAAGAGGACCTGGCTACTTTATCAGATTGTAGCAGAGTATTGATAATGTATCATGTGAGGCTTTTAGCCTTATCTTCATTTTGACAAGTT
>JANHGB010028112.1:0-11901 GCA_026283785.1 Coracopsis vasa | reverse complement strand
GTTTTCTGGGGTCTCCAGGATAGCCATTAATTGTGTGGCAGTTAAGAAAATTTGGGCTGTGGCCCTAGCTCTTAGCAACCAAGAGAAGGACAGATGAAACAGTTCTACCTGATGGGAAATGATCTGCAAGACAGCAGGGTGGAGGGAGTCAATCTTCAGCTCAGAGCCATGGTGTTCCAGTGCAGTCACTGGTGGCTGCAGAGCTACAGGGAAGCGTGCTGAAGCCATGTCACCACTAGCAAGTACTGACTCTTGAAAGAAGCAAATTTGTCCAGCAAAAATGTTGGAGCCAACGTCCCAGCCTCCATGCTTTTAGTGCTTTAGTGATTTTACTTTGGACCAGAAGTAGTCTAGTCCCACTGGCATGTAAGTTAGGTTCACTCCTGGAGCTGGAATGGACCTCATGGTTTGGATGGATCTGAAAGGAATCAAGTCTGTGTGCTCTGCAATGTGAACCAAAGCACAGCAAGAGGAACAACCAGGAGATTCACTGCAGAGGCAAACTACAGGTGCACACTAGATTAGTGTAGAGACATCACTTTGTGACAATAACTGTGTGGAGCTGTGCACAACACTTGAGGCTAGATTAGTGGTCATTATCTTCTCCATCATAGACCATAAGCTGTTAGATGTTACTTGTCACCAGAGCCAAAGCAAGTAGTCTGCTGCTTTTTCTGTCTTGATATGTCTGGTTGCTGACTCCTGGCAAGTACAGGTAGTAAGTTCAGAACTCCAATGCTTGCTGGCTTTGGATCACAATGCCCAGGAAGCTACTCTAACACCCAGTACCTCTACTGAGGTGTCTGCCTGGATTTCAGACTATGGTTTAGAAACTGCATTCTGAGCAAGCATTTAATTGTCTGTGTTTCAGTCTATCCTGAATCCCTGATCAAGCTTACAGATCAGATTGGCTTGGTCAAAACCATATGTACAGCAAATCTAGGCACTGCAGTCCTTTCTTCATTCATAGCACAACATGAATACCTACATCCCTCCCTGCTTGTGCTTTTGTGACTTTACAGGCTTTAGTGGCATGTGTCACTTTACACTTTGATCTTGAACAGAATTTCTTCCAGCACTAATGGAGGTAAAACTGGGGGAATAAAGTTCCTTAAACTGCAAGTTCTTTAAAGGAGAAGTCTGCCTTCCATTTTTCTGTAAGTGTTGTACTGTATAGAGCTAATAATAATAATAAATAATACAGAGTTGCACAGGTGGAAACTTGAAAAAGAAGAGGTCAGATGAGAAACACAGCTTTCATCAATGTCTGGGGCATCACTGGAATGCTAAGAGATCTTTTTATTTGTAGAAGACTCAGTAATTGTAGGAGGAATATTGTCTACCCTCTTATTCACTCTCCAAAGAAATTACCTAATAGTTTCCAATTGAGATGGCTTTCAAAAAAATTCGGTTTTGATTCAGTCATCATCTCAGAATAAGGAAAAGTATTTTACTCTTAAGTTGTAACTTTCAGTAGTTGTCTAATGCCATATGAAATTCACACCATTCCTCTACTAACATATGCTTCTTAAATTTTCTCTCCCTTTGATATACATCTAATAAAACAAATAGGTGAAAATAATAATCTGCTGTATTTCTAACCCAAGATCCAAAAAGCTCCTTAAGAAACTGGATTTAGTTTCCAGACATGGAAGCTGAGGCAGAGGGAGCTCTCGGGCTTTGGCTGGGATCACACAAACCAGCAATTGACCTGGGATTAAAACCCAGGTGTGCTGTTCAATTTCCACATATCACCCTCTAACCAATATTACCACCCAATTCTTCTCTCTTCAGCTACACCTGATTTCTAGCAGTGCTGAGAAAGTGTTATTTTTGTGCAAGGTTCCAAAGCAAAGCAAGTTGTCTTCCTTAAACCTGTTGAATTTTGAAATGCTGCATTATTTTACTTTTAGGGATGAGAAAATGTTTATTCCATCTGTCAGCTCCTGTCACAGAAATGATACTCTGATAAATCTCAGTGCTTATGATGTCTGCTGTCAAAAGATGGGGTCATTAAAAAGATGAAAAATGTGGTTTGAAATGGAAAAAGCACTCAGTTATTTATCTGACAAATACAACTGAGGGAGATGTTCTTCCTCTGATGAGGCTTTTTAAATGTGAGTTGTTAACTTGAAAGTGGCTGGTTGGTGTAGGCATGCAAAAGTCTTATTCAGAGTAGTTGTCTGACCTAAATAGGAAGGGGCTGTTCCCTTTAACGAGGCAAGGCCGAGCTCCAAAGAAGTGATAATAGAGATGCCATTGACGACAGGGATGCACGCAGAAGCCACAGAGATTCCTCCTTTTGTCTCCAGACCCATCACAAGGACCAGGATTCTTTCACACACAGAAAGAAACAATTGCTGTGTGCTTGAAGGAAGTTCAGTTGAGTCCCACGTAGTGTAAAAGTGTAAACTAAGAACCTTTTTATTCATACAGAATAAAAATACACTGGTTGCAAGTCTCCATGTATGTGGATATCAAGTTTTGGGGATTTTTAAAACAGAAATAGGGAAAATCTTTCTCTGCTTCCTCCCACAAAATGCCTTGGGAACTTGCTGCAGATCCCAACTGTCAAGTTAAAACCTTTTCTGTTTGGTCTAAAATACATCTATATTTTTCTCATTCCCAATTAGATAATCTAAATATTTTATTCACCTCAGGTCTAGCTGCATCACTTTGACCTCTCTGTGAGGCCTGGGTAAATCCTGAAGATGCTGGGCCACAATTCTTAAGAAGGAAACTTCAAGTTCTTTCCGCTTCACTTCCCCTTCACATGTCTGAGGCAGTTAACGTTGCTGCCCCATAGTCTGCGTGGCAGGAGCTGTGTGCTAGCTGTGGCACCTATTGTCTGCATTTTTCCTCTTGTTAGTCTCCTTGACCTTTTATTGTCTTACTCCTGCAGTGCCAGGTCAGACTTAGTGTAGGTCTCCCTTCACTAAGGACCCCTTTCCTTTCGTGGATCACTAAGCAGGACAATTGCTCTATCCATCTTTTCAGGGTCTATTGTCAAGCCCCCCCTGAGCTGAGAAAGGTTTGATTCACTGGGAAACCATTTTGGTCAAAGGGAAACCTGACTATGTGTCCTTTTAGGAACTCTGTCTTAATCACTGACTTTTTTATCTGGGATATGAAGAGGATCCAGGAGATCAAAAGGTTTGGGACTACATGGGTTTGACCACATTTTTCCTGGAAATAATGGGAAACCTCCACTGAAAAATGAGCTCTGTTACAATGGGCAAACAAGAAGGAAAGCCACATAGTGTTCCCAGAGCATTCTGAATCATCAGACCTTCAATAGCTTCCATAGAGGAGGGAAAAAGTAAACAGAAAATGTAAATTGAATGTAATAATTAATGGACCTAAAGAAACAGACTCATTTGATTTGCGCATAATTGGAGCCTTAAAAAAAAAAAAAGATAAGTAAAAAGAAATAGATGGAGCAGATGGAGAAGGCTGAAGACTGAAAGTTCAGCGTGGCTGAGTACACGATGGATGTGTGTGGTTACTCAGAACTAGTAGCTCGCCTCACCTTTACAACTGAATTTACATTCAACAGCCCCATGCATTTTCCAGGAACGTTACAGAGATCTTGCTAGAGCACCACAGTGGAACTATGTTGGGTTTGAAGCCCCTGACCTTGTCAGTATTCAGCCAGATTCTTGCTAATGCCTTGAAGACTTCTTCCTGCATTGAAACCCTGACCATTATTTACTATTACAAGGCCTTATGTAAGATAATCGTGAAACTTGAGTTGACTAACTTCCAAGGAAGTTAACCAGCAGCAACCATTCCCATCCTGGCAATTTCTTGAAACAGAGGTGTAGATGCTTCTTCAGGTGCACAAATTTCAAATCATTTGGTTCAGGGCCCCAACAAAAAACAGGAAGAATGATGATGTCTTTTTTCCTGTAATCTAACTAGAAACCTTTTGCCTCCTGGTATGCCAGAATGCTTTTTTAAATGAAAGAACATTTCAATCTTCCTTCAACTAGCCATTACCTCTGCACAGAGTCAGCTCAAGCTTTTGCAGAAGCAGAGCTGAATATTGCTGTGTAAGGATAAAAGAGAGGAAAGGGACTAATCTTGGGGTGGGAGGAAAGCAAAGGGAGGAACTTGGACCTAAAGTCTTGGAAAGCTGGACTTGTATTCTGCTATCAATAAGATGAAAGGAAAAAAAATGCAAGCAGAAGCCAGTGCCTCAACTTTTTCCTTTGACCTAGTCAGAATCAAGAGGGAGCCAGGCTGTTTTGCCTTCCTCCAACAACCTACTTTTCCTAGGTGTTATCTGAGCCTTTCCTTACTCTTTTAATGCTTTTAACAATGATAATTAAGGATTCTGCTTTGGAAAGTACCCCAGTTTAGGCAGTAAACTTCAGTACATCTTTACTTGAGTCGAAGAGTCAACTGGACATAGTGAGCACCTCTGCCCTGGTTTTTGGATAAGGAGCTACACTGGCTTTAAACAAGGTCAAACTTTCAGATTAATCATTTCTTCTCCAGTAATAAGGGAAAAAAAAGCCTCCTTTAAAAATAGAAAACTCAGATTAAAAGAGAAAGTCTTTCCAGCCATGAAGAGTAAAAAGTGACACCATCCACATCTCTGATGTTTCATGTAAAGTTAAGTGTAGAATTGAATGAGAAGTGAACTATTCCTGTTTTCTGCAGTGAAATTTTTCAACCTGATGTTTCTTGGTTGGAAAACAGACATAATCCTTGTGATATTTACTTTAAGTATGATAAGGAGAATTATTTTTTTCCTTTACTGTCATATATTGTCACTGAACAATTGTTGAAGGAACAAAAATATCTACAGTAACTTCTGTGCCACCTTAATTTGCTCCTGCCGTTTGACGTCCCAGTGTCAACCCATCAGTTAATATCAGCAGCATTACTTTCTTGTCCACATTACCAAGTCCAAGTGTCCGGGATACTAAATATGCTTGCAATTACATATAAGAGGAAGGGGAAAAGTGATCCAAGCATTTCCTGTACTGTAGAACCACCTGAATATTGTTTCAGTTGGATTGTGTTTGACTTGTTGACAAAGTTCCCCTCTAAAAAGTGCTTAGTCCTGATCCTTAATGAAATATCATTTTTTTTGTTAATGATTCTGAGTTTTATGTACCCTTTCAGCTTGATTAAGAGAGCTTTTCTGGATAGGTCTAAGGATGTAACCACCCCAGATTCTGAGCATGCAGCAATGCCACCAGCTTTCACCTGGTGCCTTACTACAGAAGTTACTTTCTCGCTTTCTCATGATTCTAAGGGCGGAATCTGATCCCAGCCTTGCAACTGTGATGCATCTTGAATGGTGAAAAAAGTCTGGTCAAGACACTCCCCAGAGGAAATACCTTTAAGAGAGAATGAGGAATTGTTTTCCATTTCCCTGGTGCCTAACAATAAAGCTGTTGATAGAGGTTTCCCTCTGGATCCCTCTAGGTTGTTTGCCACCCACCTCTAATATTACTCCTGCAGCTGACCTGTTGAGAGACCATTGTATGTCAGGATTCCTAATATGCTCTGGGCAAAACCACAGAATCAAAGAATCATAGAATGATTCATAGAAAGGACCTCAAAATTATCTAATTTCAACCCCCTGCCATGGGCAGGGACATCATCCACTAGACTAGGTTGCTCAAGCCCTGTCCAGCCTGGCCTTCAACACTAACAGGCATGAGGCGGCCACAGCTTCTGTGGGCAACCTGTGCAAGGGCCTCACCATTCTCACATTAAAGAACTCCTTCCTTATATCTAACCTAAACTTCCTCTGTTTAATAAACCCATCACCCCTTGTCCTATCACTACAGTTCCTGATGAAGAGTCCCTCTCCAGCATCCTTGTAGGCCCCTTCAGATACTGGAAGGCTGCTATGAGGTCTCCATGCAACTTTTCTTCTTCAGGCTCAACAGCCCCAATTTTCTCAGCCTGTCTTCATACAGGAGGTGCTCCAGCCCCTCATCATCCTTGTGGCTTCCCCTGGACTTTCTCCAGCAGCTCCATGACCTTCTTATGTTGAGGACACCAGAACTTCACACAGTGCTGCAAGTGGGGTATCACAAGAGCAGAGTAAACTGTTTCAATCCTAGCCTGCATTAAATGGCAGCCCCCAGGTAAATTATGTGTGCATCTTCTAATTGTCCTACATGTGTCACATTTCCTGCATTTTTTGGGAGATCCCATATTGCTCACTATCCTATGAGTTTCACAGCATAGCTACTAGAGAATTAGATTGAGAATTTAACTTAGCACAATTCATTTGTCCCACATAATTTGGAAGGTCTCATACTTCCTTCTCTGTAAGCAGATTGGTGAGGGCAGGACCTCCCACCAAAGTAATGGTAAAAGGAGAAGGGTCACCTCTTCCATTAGCACATCTGGATATGGACGAGAACGATTTACTATCCCCACCCCAAGCTCCTATTGAAATGAACAATCCTGTTCCTCACAAAGGACTAGTAGCTCTGCTGCATATTTAACTGGAATGGTAATATGGCCAGTTGTAAGAATTATCATATAATTGAGCTAATTGCTTCCAGAGGGAAAGAAACAGAAAGCTCCAAAAAGGTATTTGAAAATCAGACTTTTTTTACCTCTAAATAATACTGTTTGCAGAGCTTTCAATGTCAGGTGGAACATAAATTATTAATTATTCTTTCTTGTAAGCATGTACATTTTCTGTCTTCTGTTAAATCTTTTCTCCTATCTATTGGGTCATGCTAATAGCTTCCATAATAAAATGTAGTACATACAGGTGACCAAAATGACTGTGTATTCTGAGGAATTAGCTGCAGTTAGTAACTAACTGTTGATGCTGTATTCAATGTTGCATTCTTCTAGTCTTGAGACACTGAGTAAGTGCAAAGCTGTATTAACTCTTTTGTAATAGCTGGACCAGTAGCTGGTTAAAGTCAAAGGAAAGATTCCCATTAACTTCAGGGGTCTGTGAATGAAGCTCTTGATATATATAGAAAGCCCCTGAAAGCAAAGTTTTATTTTTTAATGTATTGTCTCATTTGTTGAATAGCATGGCTTACTGCCCAGTGTTATGGCAGTGCACAATGACTATTCTTCCCACCCATTCTCCTTCTCTTCTTTCCTCATTAATCAGTGATGGGTCAAATTCAAATGTTTTGGAAGTTCTGTCTGTTTTTGATGTGATGGTACATAAAAATATCTACCAAGTAGTTATTAGGGTGCTTGGTGTGGCTGCATTTGTCCTGGGGAAACCTCCCCCTCCTCTCTGAGAGCAGCAGCACATTTTGTGGGAAGGTTGGCAGCTCTACAAGGTCTTTTTTGAGGCGGGCTCCACTCCCTCTGCCCCAGTGGTACATCCATCATTTTTTGGTTTTCCTTTCCAAAATGTTTTTCACAAAAGTCACTTCCTTGTTTCACATTACTCCATGCTTTGTGAATTCAGACTGAAACATGCTGTGAAACAGATCCGTATCTGGTGTAAATCAGCATCATCCTGTTGCTGCTCTCAGCAGCAGAATCATGCTGATTTTTGGAGCTACAAATTCTGTACCCATGGAGAGAGAATCTTGCCCATGAACTTTCTACACAAAGGGGCAGGTTTGGTGGAATAAAAAAGGATTCATGTGTTTTGGGAAGAGATGTTAGCAGGAACAGCAAATAGTAAATACCACCTACACGAGGAGGTGTTTCGCTTCACGGATATTAACATCACTGTTCTGCCTAATACTAAAATTCTGGATGATATTTTTTTTTTCTGTGACAACCCTCATATTGTTCACTTCTGGGTACTAGAAATTGGTGCCAAGCAAAAACAGGACCAGGCTGCTAACTGTAGAAGAGAGCTCAATTAATATCATAAACTAACTCTATTTAAATATCTCTTTTGCACTCCCATTCCTTATATGACTCACCATCCCAACCACCTTTTGAAAAAGTGGCTCAAAGTTTATTCAAGGATGCATTTGGTTAGATTTACAGTATTTGTCACTTGTTGGCCAAAAGTGACATAAGGGATTTCAATGTGCTGCTTTTAACGTGGTGACACTGCCTTTAATTTAGCATAAGTGATTATATATGTTTGACTGTCAAATCATTGTATGTAGCTTTTGTGGTTGGGGGCTTGTTTTATCTAAGAATTCTGCTGAACCTCTTCCAAACCAGAGCTCTCATGTGTATAATTATATTGTATTTTCATTATATAAACTTTATTTTTAAGACTGAAAACATATGAAATTATTATGGAAATGTGCATTTTATAAAACACCACCATGTATTTGTGGGAAGAGAAGTTTATAACAGAAACCAAATGTTGTCATTAATATATAGGTACAAGATTCATCCATGTGACCCATAAAACTAACGATGGAAGAGAAGGATCTGAGAAAGCATGCAATTGCTCTTCAGATTGAAAGAAATTTGTAGCACCCTTTTCTATGCATTAATTTGCACCTACTTGATACTCTGTGGAAGTAGATGTCATAGCCTGCTGTTGAACAGTACTTGTAGATCCAAGTTAGGTGCTTCCAAAATACCTTTCAAAGTGACACTTCAAAAAAATAATAATTACTTCATTAATATGTTTGATTGGTGCAAATACAGCTCTGTTAGAGACCTATTTTGTTGTGAGACAACTATTTTGGTGGTTTGCCCTAAAACTGTACACTGGGATGATGTCCTTAGATTAATTTCATTGTCTTCCGTCACAACTCAATGAGGACCTAATTCCATTTTGAATAGGTGCCACAGAGACCAACATTTTAAAAGATCTGCAAGAGAATATTGTTTAAGGCAGAATCAAATATTATATCCAACAGCAAGATCTGGGTGGGAGGTATAAACTGTGCAAGTTCCGAGAAAGCTGTCATCACCGTCATGTCCACAGTCTCTATTCATTCATAGATTTTTTTGTATTAACAAGGCTACTAAGTGTTGTGCCTATGTTATAAATGGGGAACTGAATCACTACCTAAATTAAGCAATTTACCAAGAACATACTAAGCATGTCCACATAATTTAGCATTTGAATCCAATTCTCCTTTTGCACCCTTACTCCATTTCCCTAAGTAATAAACTGTCCTTAATTTCAAATATCTTTGGTAGCTCCCTATGTAATCTAAGATTTTTTTCCTCTCTGCCTCATTAACTTTTGCTTGATTAATAGTGACTCTTAAAAAAAAATCCACAAATGAAATAAAGACTCTAAAGGGGATGCCATGAAAGCAAACCATTGCTTATACATATATATGCACAAACATAGATAGCACAGAGAGCAAGAGAGATACATTCATACACAGAGCAAACTAGTGGATACATCCATCGTCAGAACAATCTATGAATCATCTAAGATAAATGCTAACTCTTTCAAGGCAATCCTATACAATAGATCAATAAACAATATATTCACTTTGCGGCTGGGAATTCAGACCCAGTCATTTGCAAGCTAAAAAATAGGTCAAGGAATAATGGTGAAAACTTGCCTTATCGCCAAGCAGTGTGTGTGACCGTTGTCATCTGTAAATTACTGACAAGACCACTCATGTGGGCTGATTCTTCTGTAGGGGTGAGAGCACACAAGTCCTTGATGTTACAGTGCTGTAAACCTGAGCAGAAAATCAGGGCCAGAGTTTAAAAAATCCCTCTATGCATAACTTAGAAGTTAAGATATAACAAACTTTCAAAAAGACAATAAATGCAGAAAAATACCTGAGTCATTCCTAATCACCAGAGAAGTCACCTTAAGATAGTTTTGAGGGCTTATGTAGCAAATTCCTGCACAGCATTCTCAGCGTCCACAGCCTGAGTCACTCTAAGGTGAACTGCTCTGGGGCAGCTGATGAATCTCTGTTGAGCAGTATGTATGTTTTCATAATCTTCACTTTAAGGTACGTCCATTCAACATCTAAGCTTATGACCATTAGATAAGGAGATGGAAGCAGATGGAATGTGATTTCAGCATTTGGAAACACTCTGTGATTAATCTGTTCTTTAAGTGTGTTTATGTTTGAGGGACTTTACATGCAGGCTGTCTCCTCAATGGCATGTTAAACTCTGTGCTCCAAAGAGAAAAGTGCAAGAGGTGGGGGAGAAGGGTGGAGAAGAGGAATCCAAAAGGACGGAAAAGCTGCAAAATACATTTCTTTAGAAGCACTGAAAAGGAACTTAAAAGGTTTGAAGAGCCTTTCTCATTTAAAGGAATAGTAATAAACTCTGATAATTTATCCAAACTCACCACATATAATTAAACGTTTAGGGGTCTGGAGTTGCAAAACAAGAGATGGTGGTTTCCACTATCTCCACAATGAATTTAATTTGCCAGTACATCATGGGCTCAAACACTGACATCTCTCAAAATGTTTGCAGATGGTTTTTGTAGATTTTCAAAGCTCTACTAATTTCACCCTTTGCTCATTCCACATCTCCATGTGTGTCCTGTCACTGGTGTTATTTAAAATTTGTCTTTTCCAGTCTCAGCACTGGTTTTTGGTACAAGGGAGGAGTTTGCAAGCATACTGTATTTTAGCATGGCATTTAGGCTTCGCTTCCATTGTGTGTGTATTTCCACTGAAGACAATTGGTTCATATTAGGTATTCTGCAGACCCAGTACTGAGTTTCTTACCGTTTTCTTGAGAGCAGAGAGAGTAGAGCTAGAAACCTAACAACTGGTTTGAAGTCAACACAGAATTAGCCTCAGCTTTTCTCCCAAACTTATGTAAACAACTTCCCCACTCCCAAAATAACTTGCAAACTATCTTTCCTCCTACTACTACTTATATATTCCTCTGTACTTCCTGATCTTGGCAGGGATATTTCAGAAATAGCTATTACAATGGTGTTTCCACTCTGAAAGAGGAAACACTGGATGGGAGGAGTTATGAAAGGAACAGAGGAAGCAAAGCTGTTTTCATACCATCTCAAGCTGAACTTTTATAGCAGAGGTGGAAATGTGTCTGGGTGAAGCACGCCACTGAGCCATAGGAGCCCCATCGCTGCACAGCACAAGGCCAAAAGTGAATATGCATAAACCAGAGCATGTGTGGCTCCTTGCATCATTCAGCACAGCTGACGCTGACAGGCAGCTCTAAAGTGTTGAACAAACTGAATGAATCAAGGTCAGGCCAGAGTCAGCAGCAAGCTCCCACCCCCTCCACGATTCACTGATACATGAAAGGTACTGACTGGATGGCTCTTCAGTGCAGCTTTGTGCAGAGCAGTCATACAGTAGAAGCTGATCTGCCACATGTTTGTTAGTAATCCAAGATTTTAATTCTGAACTTTTCCGTGAAACCAATAGCTACATTTTCTGGCTCTGGCCTGCCTGAGTACTTGGCCAGGGCTATGGGAATGAAATGTCAAAGCAGGCTGTCTATGAACTGAGATTGCTTTCATGCGTCTCCACCTGCTGGCTGGCATTTCACTAATTGCAATAGACCCGAGAGATGACAGCGTTCTTCCCAAGGTAACGAGCTTCCATGGAAAATTAACTCTGTTCCACAAGAAGATAAGCAAATAAGCCTGATGGTAAAGATTATTTTCTAGCTTGATAAAGAGCAACATCCTACATAGCAGCTGACAGGTAGAAGGCCACTGAGATTTTTCAATTCAAGCTTTTAAATTTCTGAAGCCTCAGTTGAGAAGACAAGCAGTAAGAAAGATAGAATCATAGAATCATAGAATAGTTGGGGTTGGAAAGGAGCTTAAGATCATCAAGTTCCAAACCCCTGCCATGGGCAGGGACACCTCACTCTAAACCATGTCACCCAAGGCTCTGTCCAGCCTGGCCTTGAACACTGCCAGGGGTGGAGAATTCACAACTTCTCTGGCCAACCCACTCCAGTGACTCACCACCCCCACAGTAAAGAACTTCCTCCTTATATCCAATCTAAACTTCCCCTGTTTAAGTTTTAACCCATTACCCCTTGTCCTAT
>JANHGB010028109.1:0-16084 GCA_026283785.1 Coracopsis vasa | reverse complement strand
TTGGGGGTGGGGGGTGTGGGAAGGCCCTTTGGAGTTTATTATTAATTGTACTTTTTTGAGCACAGCATCACTGCTGGGAAAACACCGTCCTGACATCCAGGGCTCGTTATCCATGATGAGATTTGGCAGGCTGCTTCCAGGGTTAGGTAGGTTTTTGGCTGTTGCTTTTGGCCATTTCTCTCATTACAGGCTTACAGCAACTGCCTTATCATGCACAGAAGCACTTTTATTAGACAGGAGACTAAAGGGAGAAAGAGAAGAAATGAGATAAGGAAGGAAATAACCCAACAGAGGGAAAAAGGCTCAAGCAAAGGGATGCTCTGAGGTGGTGGCCACGTTGCCTGTTCCCTCTTTACAGGTGAGAGCCCTGGAGAGCTCTGGGCACAGCCTGTTTAGGCCAAGGTGGGAGCTCACAGCTTAATGCCACTATTTCTACCAAGCAGATTGAACAGGCAGGAAAACGCTGTGAAATCCAGCTCCTGGATTCAATAAATGATCGTTTCTCATTTACTGCCCTCCTCAGCTCCCTGCCCCCAGCTATTGCACAGCTTTCTGCTTTAGCAGACTCTGAGATTGGATGTGCTTTCCTTCTAGATGAGATGAATCCTGACTTGCTCGATGTTTTCTTGGCTGCTTTTTATTGGGCCTTCTCTTCCCGAGTTCCTCTGGGATAAGTACTGAGCTTTTCCAGGCTTCCAGGGTTTTGCATTGGCAGTCTGCAACTTCACACTTCGGCGCTTCATATGTAAGAACTTAAACACTGGATCTCCCTCGGAGCACAGAACGGGAGCTCGCATATTGTGTTTCAAAAGGCACCTGGTAAGCAGCAGACACTTGAGCTTGGCTGCAGCCCGAGGCACTGAATCCAGCAGATATTGCTGGGAGCTCCCAGCCCTAATTAAAGCTGAAATACTGCTCTGCTCGTAGCAGGGCTGCCCAGCTGTGACAGCCTGAATGGGAGCACTCGGGGAGTGCAGGAAGGGGTTTAAAACATCTCCGTGAGACAAGAGGCAGAACCTGTGTCAAGGAGAGGGATGCTTTAAATCCTGATGTGTGAAACTCGTTTTTGTTTGGGTTTCTTTTTTTCCTCTTAGCACTGCTCCCTACATCCCCAAGGAAGAGCTCAGCTTTTGCATGGGAAAGGATGGAGCTCTCAGCACAGGTTAAAATGACGAATTCAAGTAAGCAATATTCAGCAACTGGCTGTTAAAGCTGCTTAGAAATCTCCAGGTATTGGGCATTAGAGCTAAAATTCACCCAGGGTGAAATCTTGCTGGGATGAGACTGGTTCTTGATTCATTAGTCCTGCACAGAACACAAAAGGGCGGTTTGTGATGCTACCACTCAACCACAGGCAGCAGCTGCAATCCATACCCATAGAGCCAAGGAGCTGCAGCATCCGGACAGCCCCTTTTCCTCTGTGGCTGGATAACAGGTCGCTGTTGGGCAGCAGGCTCTGAGACCTGTGTAGCAAGGCACTAGGTGATGAGTTGCTGGCTTGAAGAGTCAAGCTCTGGCCTTGTTCTGGGTTCATATCCCAGCTTGGAAATGCCCGGCAGCATCTGAGCTGAGCTGGAGAAGAATGCATGTGGGTCAGGTTTAAATGTGCAATTTTATGTGCCCATAAGTGACCTTTTCTTGTTAATCTCAGCAGAACCGAGTAACTGGAGAGAATTTTTGCTTGTTATTGCAGAAGTTCAAAGTAAGTCATTTGGCAAAACATAGGCCAGGTCTTCATGCTGCATACAGCTGTGACTTTATCATCTTTGGTGTTAACAGCAGCACGAGCTAACATCTGGCTTGTTGCTCTGCAGCTGTGCTCTGCTCGCTGTTCTCAGGTGGGAAAGGGAAGTCAATTTCAATGGGAATAAGTCATAAAAATGACAAAGGAAATGTCCTATGCTTCACAGTGTCTCTGCTACCTGTCAGGCATTCATGTAACCCAGGGGCATTTCAGCGGCTGTCAATGTCTGTGATCACTTCTTCTTTTGTACTGTTTTTCTACAGAACCACAGAAAAATGATGGAAACCGGGAGGAAAAAGCCTCAATGCTCTTCTCCTCCCTACCATTTACATCACTGTGTCAGGGTTTCATTTTGAAAGCACTCGCATTTTAGTCACTATTTTCTTACTGCAGGCAGGCAGAATTGATAGAAATATTGATCTTCTTTTAATGAGTTTTCAGAGGGAAAAACCGAGCGTGACTCAGTGGTGAGGTGGTATAGACTGACTGATGTGCCTTCGTTTTTACCTGCTGCTGATGTATATTTTGGGAAGCTGCTGTTTTATCATTTTCCTTGCATAGGCTGATCCTTGCTTTGTGTTTTGTTGCTTGCAGTGAAGGTGTTTGCATTTCGCTGGCTGCTCACAGCCTGCATCATTTAACTTCTACAAAGGTCAGCTCACCGAGGCACAGGATGCTCAGAGAGGAGATGACCTGAACTGGTCCTGCAGCGACCTTGGGCTGGTGCTTGGCAGCAGGGAGGAGAAGCCAGGGTCAGTCCATCCTTTCCCCTGAGCCCCAGACCAGGGCAAAGCGTTTCTGAGGCTGGTTCCTGCACACCTCGGCTCTTGCCTCACTGGTGCTCCCTGGTCCTCCAGCACCATCTACAGTCCTCTGTACACTGAGGAGATGCTCCAGTGTCACCAGGTACAGGCCAGCCGTGGTTCAGGCTACTGAGCCAAGGTGGTGATTTGGGGGGATCTTTGCAGCCTTGTCCATTGCCTCTTGGCTTTCTGGACAATGAGATTAGGGGGTGGCTGCAAGGCACCAGGCTGTCGAAGGAGCCTGTCTCAGGGAATGGTAACCCACACCTCAGCACAGACCTTGAGCAGCGCTGCAGTGTGCAGCTCCTGTGGCTCTGTGTTTGCTCTCCAGGAGCCAACAGGCATCCCTGCTGCTCGGCACAGCTTGTATTTGTGGCACAACACATGTGATTCTCCTCATTGACAGCCTGAACCTGCGAGACGGGGCTGCCATGAAATATTCATGGGAATTTCCTTGAGTAAATAGCATTAAAAATTCATTGATATTTTGAGCAACAAACCATCGGGTGCATCTCTCAGGGATGCAGTATGTAAATAACAAAGCCTTTCTTTTATAAGGCAGCGATTTACATGCGCTTCAACTACCTTTTGGTTTTGAGACTGAAATCTGTCTTTTCTCATCTTCTCCCAGCTTAGGATACTTTGTTCCTCAGCTCCCCAGCTTGAGCAGCGTATTCCTGGGAGCAGAGGGATGGGGAGGGCAGGAGAGGGGCCTTGAATTTCTCAGGTAATGGGCTGCCATGATGCTGGTGTGTTCTTCTCCCATCTGTGGGGTTGTCTGTCTTACCCCACAAGTAAGAGATGGCCAAACCCCAGCCTCCTCTGAATGTGCCATTTCAGAGCAGCCCTGTTGGGATACCCAGCCTGGCACCTGGGAGGCAGAATGCACAGCAACACGGTGTTGAACTCTGCCAGAGCTGTGAATTACCGGGAAGGTGGCTCTGGGAGCTGGGCTGAGAGCACCTGGGCTGAGAGCCTTTCACTGCAATGTGCCAGGCTGATAGCTCCACAGCCTCTCTCTGTGTCCGTGCTCAGCACAGCACGAAGCTGTCCCTGCTGGCCTGGCACTTACCTTGTCACCTTCTTAGCAGATGCCATCCGTGCTGCGTGTCCGCCACTCTCACACCAGGACCTCTTCCAGGGCATGCAGTGCTGGGTCTCTGGCTGGGGTTATATCAGACCAGGCCAAGGTAAGCTCCCATCTTATTCCCACTGCTCGGCCCTGACCAGAGGCTTTCCCCTTGCTCCCCACTGGTCCTGTCCATCCCCTTCCATGCCGCATGTAATCTTGCAAATGCCACCTCCTGCCTTCATCCCACCCTTGCTCCAGCAGCTCTGCACCCCACAGCCATATCTCCAGGGGCGGCCTGAATGTGTTTAAACCCAAAAAGTTTAAATCCCATTTTTCCCATCTTCTAACTTAGAGCCCCTCTTGCTCCGTGCAGGTGGAGTTTCCCTCTTGTCTTCTCTTTCTCCCTCTCCAGCCCAGGTTGCCAAGACCCTGAAGGAAGCACTCGTTCCACTGATTGGTACCAAGAGGTGCAATAGTTCGTGCATGTACGCAGGCAAGCTCACTGCCAGGATGCTGTGTGCCGGCTATCTGCATGGGAGCATAGATGCGTGCCAGGTAACAGGACGGAGCAAATGATGCATACAGGGTGTGCATAGCGGGTGTGGAAAGGATGGATGTGTTGTATGCCTCTGTCAGGCCGCAGTAAGTGCTGGGATTTGTGGCAATAGCTTGCAGTAAACAGCCTTGAGTGGGGTGCAGTGTGGAGCCCTCAGTGCATCGATGTCAGGCTGAGATTTAACTTACCTTTCTAGAAGGAAAATGGAAACCTTGCAGGGAGGCCAAGCACTGCTTGTACCTGCACCTCAGCTTCCTGCATGGCCGATGGAACAAAGCCATGTGGGAGAAGCCAGCCTGATCTGCACCTCAGCTGCCAGGAGGCAGAGCTGCTGCCTTAGTCCTCGCCTTGTCTTGCAGGGTGACAGTGGGGGCCCCTGGTTTGCCAGGATGAATTCGCGTGGCGCTTGGTGGGCATCGTGAGCTGGGGCCAGGGCTGTGCTGAACCCAGCTACCCTGGGGTCTACACCAATGTGGCTCAGCTTCTGCCCTGGATTCATCACATCACTGAGGTAAGCTGGAGCAAGCAAAGGTATGTTCAGCCTGACCTACAGCCGTGCAGGCTGCAAAGACAAATCCCAATGCAAGCATCCAATTCTAACTCTTCCCCTGTGTTCACCATTAATGCATGAACCTAGGACAACCTCTTTCATGGTACTGATTCTTTTCTCCTTATTTTTTTTGACTAGGTCTACTAGAAATAAGGCAACGAGAGATTTCACAGCACAACTTTTACCTTGTCCATGTAGCAAGTGGAGAATGGTCCATGACTAATTTATCCTGTTACTATCCCCGAAGGGAATCCCAGACACCACTAGCAAAAGCGCTCAGTATAAATAGTTTATTAAAGAAAATAGCAAATTACATTTCTAGAACAATCCACATGAGAGAAGTGTTGTTTTTCAAAAGATGTGGGGGTTTTTGGACTGCTGGGTGTGAAGGGGCAGGGATCCCACGACACAGAAGTGCTGTGGGGGCACTTTCAGCCTTTAGATAAATTACTTGGAGGAGAAGAAAAGAAAAAGCTAGAGTTCTAAGCAGCAGTCAGGTTTTGCTTCGGGATCTCCCTTCCTTGCTGCTTTCGGTCTATCTGCTCACCTGACTGCATTTGCCCCCTCTCTATGCCAGTTAAAGCCAGGAACAGGAGGGTCTCCTTGGCATGGCTGTGCTTGGCAGACCCAGCAGGCAGAATGGCCATTCATTCTGTGATGGCTTAGTGCAATGTGGAAGGCAGCTATGATCCAGGTCCTGCACAAGTGCTTGGAAATGTGAACCGAAGTCAGACAAGAGTGCGAATGAAAAGGATACAACAGTAGGGAACAGATTAAAACATTAAGCTCTGTGACTGGAACTTTCATAAGTGGGTTTTAAGCACCACACAGTAGGAAACACTTTGTTTGTGTGCAGCAACTGGCACATCTTGGCCTCCAGGCTACGTCTTAATGAATGCTCTTGGTGAGTTTTTGAACTAATAGAAATGTACCTTTCTCAGTCTTAAACACAGCCTTTTGTAACTTGGAAGATGATGCTATGAGTGCACACTTCACTCCCTTTTCATGTTCATTTACAGTTCTCTATTCTTAAAGGACAGAAAATGTACTACCTGAAACACAACAGCTGCCAGACCTGCCTACTTCATACACAACAGAAAGGTAAGGGAAGGAGCTGATCTGGCTGCTGCAGTTGGTAAAGTGAGATTGAAAAATTCTCAGTCAGCTTTAAGATATTTTCCATGAGGAATTCTGCCACTTGTGCAAACCCCTGTGGCTTGATCAACAGTTCACTTAGAACAGGATCTCCTCTCCCCCACCTCCCCCTACCTTTCACTCTTGAGGCCTGCTCTTCAGAGAAACCTGAGGTGGGAAAGAGCAAAGTTTGGCACTTTAGCATTCTGTGGGTTTCCTATGTAACTTGCAGGGACAGAAGAGGTAAGACACAAAGGGGCTACGTGCCCCTGATGTAAAACTGCATAGATAAGATTGCCTATTGAGAAATAAAAATCCTTCTACAAGGCCCTTAAGCAAACAAGCTTGAGATGATATTACACAGTGCCTTGCATGCAAGGCCCATCTGACAGCAGTGCCTGCTCTCACAAAGAGATGTTGGATACAAGAGTTGATTTATTTCCCTATACTGTGCTTAATTAGGAAGATGAAATCCTAAAGAATGGAAACTGGTGAACATCACACAGAGCAGCTCTTCTTCACCAGGGACCATACACCCACCAGCGCATGAAGCAAAAGTTGCATCTGGGCAGAACACCTCTGGGGATCACGGCAGAAGATTGAACCTTCAAGCCCAAACTTTGCCTGGCAGATGAAGCATAAGCAGTCAGTGTCCCTGTCTAACCCACCTTTGATGTTCTGGTCCCAGATGCACAAAGCTGTCCTCTTTGCCCCACAGACATTGAGCTAGAAAATGCTCAAGTCAAGCCCCCAGGGAAGCACTTAACCTAATCCTAAGGTTTTTTTTTTATACCAGTACAAGTAAGAATGGTCCAATCCAGAAAGTACTTGAAAGACTCAGTTTCCTCTTGCTTTGTCAGAAGCTGCAACGTGTAGGAGTAAACGTAGAGTTACTTAATTTTGGCCAGTGCTGCTGCTCTCCTTTCTGTGTTCTGGAACAAGGCTCGGATCAGACTCTTCACTTCAGCTGCTGAGAATTCAGCTGCAAGAGGTCCCTTCCCATCCGCCCACCTACGTGGGAGAGAAAGAGCTTTATTTAACCAAACTGCACAGAAATGTCACGTTCAAACAAGCCTCCTGAGCACTCGTTACAGTTGTAAGTCTGAAGGTAAAACCCACCCAGTAAGCAGCCTATTAGCTCTATGCAACTTGAGTCCAGAATTGTTCAGTGAGGTATATAAAGCAACAGGTTGTGGGGTGAGTTTTGCACTTGTTACAAACTGTACCTTTTCCTTTTCCAAAATAAGCTCAAAGCCTGTCCACAAATTTCCCATTCATCTCCCAAACAGGAGAAAATAAGAATGGTTTATGCCCAGGTGAAAATAGAGTTGGGAACCTTTGGTATCTAACATGGTTCCAACAGCAGCAATGAGCAGGGCAGAGGAAAGCAACTGCTTTTCCTGTGTGCTTTCTCCATGGCTGGTACCTTTTCCAGTTGAGCCTGCTGAGGACAGTATGTTTTCTGGCCATTCAGACGTATGCGTGAGGCAGCTATGAATAGGGAATGTCTGGCTTTTGACAACTCATGCCAACTAAAGTAATAGATGTAATTATGCAAATCCTCATGTACAATTCAGGTGAATCCCCCTTGTAAGTTAAAGAAGCAAGAAACAGCATCTAAAAACCAGAGGCCAATCAAGTGGAATGACTGTAGCAGCAAGGAACAGCTAACATCAAAAGCAGCGGCAAAATGCCAGGCTGCTTACTGTGAAACACTTCTGAACTTGGAGAAGCCAAAGGGGATGCACAATCACTCGGTGGTTGCCTCTCTCATGGCACTTGTTTTTCACCATTGCCTTTTCCTTGCAGGAGATGGCTGAATGTATGAGCAAGCTTGAAACGGACGATAAATACACAGCCAAGAAACAGCCCCAGGAGCAGTTACCTGCTCCTTATTAACAGTGACTGCCTTTCACTTGAGCAGAGTCCCCTGAGTGCAGTGCCCTGCTGATGTCAGACTGCTTCCCAGCTCCCTTGCATTGGGTGACAAACTAACTGGAAAGGAACAAAGGAAGACACCTACTGATCTACGATTTCTTGGAGGTTGGCTTGCAAGATGATCATCAGCTCTTTGAATGTCATCCACTTCTGTACGTAGACTGGAACTTCCTCTTGGTACTTCTTATTTTTATCATCTTCAGGTAATGGGGTGAAAACTTGGGGTCCTTCCTCTACCATGGTCCTACAAAGGGAGTACAACCTATCTGCATCTTCTGCAGAGATATCCTAGAATAGAACAGATGTTAACAGGGCAGCAGTTAGATGTTTTTTGGAGTGCCAAGAAATAAGTGAAATGAAAAAGGTGCCTGTGAAGGTGAAAGCAGTGGCTTACATCATGTTTAATATTCTCACACTAATCTAACTTATTTCACAAGTAGCTATTTCAGCAAGCTCTCAGTGTTTGCCTCACAACAAAGGCTGTGCTTCTAAACAGCACATCTTGGTGCAAGAGCAAGCACTTCACTGTGAAGCAGAGGTGTTGTGATGAGGAAACAGCTCAGGCATTGCCAGCCCAGTGCTGAAAGCCAAGCTTTCTGGCAGGCACAGGCGGAGCAAGTGTCTGTAAACTAGCTGTTAAGGGAAAAGAGGACTTACTGGCCTAATGCACAGTGGGAAGGCTCTTTAGATGTAGACTACAACTAGAACAGATGCACTAATGTATTTCTATCATTTGCTGTGAAAACATTTTAATTAAGAAATGCAGTAGAACAGTTGTGCTCCACCCAAGGTAACCTAACAATCACCTGAACACACTACTGGGAGACAAGTGGAGATTTAGACAGATAACAATTGCAGTTTGAAATGCCATGGTTATTTCAGTATCTAGTGCCTAGATAGGATGGAGACATTTACTAGAGATGGACAGATTGAATAGAAGGAGTTTGAGACAACACTTAGCTCCTGTGCCCTGAAAATAGTAAAAGAGATACATTCACAGAAATGTTTCTAGAGGAATGACACCTAAATCCAAACCAAGATAAAATCACAGCCACTTTCCTGACTCTCCCCTTGACCAGAGAGTCATGGAATCGCTGTAAGAGGTCTCAACTGGATGGGATTTATTGGTATCTTGAACATATCTGAGAGACAGGACCACAACTATAATTTCTGTGAAAGATGATTGCTCCTGGGAACTCTCGGTTTTGGAAAGAACTTCTAGGGGTTACAAATGCAGTTACCTCTAGCGCAGCGATCCTAGTGACAATCTCTGTGAGAGCTGTGTTCAGCAGAGTCCCCATAGCCTTGCAGTACACGTTCACTGGGAGGACATCTTGCCAGACTTTTCCCAGTCTTTTCAACTGATGTAATACCTGGAAGATAACAGCTGTGTGTTACCTACGTGTTATCAACAGAACTTTGAGAGACATCAAATGATGAGGTGACTACATATGGTCAGAAACCAGTCTGAAAGAAGCCAAAGGCAATGAAGTGTGCAGCTATCACATGGAACAGACATTCCTGGGGAAGGGAATGCAACATTCTCAGTTTGCATTAAGGTTTATCAAAAGTGGAGCAGATCTTTTCATTGAAAATTATAGATGGACTACAAACAGGAGTTCAAGATTAAGAAGCTTTTCATTTCAACTTGGAGCCAGAGGGGCTGAACTTGGCTCCACCTTTACAGCCCAGGGGAAAAAAAATCATGCCAGAAAACTGTTTAGAGAAGTGCACAGTTCTCAGGACTGAGACTACATACTCTGCCTATGCAAGGACAACACCTACAGCCAATGGGATACTTGGCTCTGATTGCCTCACTTACCTGCCTTATTGCTTTGTTAGCTGCACAGTAATTTTCCTCATCATCCATATTAGAAAAATTCCTGGCACTTGACAGCCTCTCCAGGATTTCTCCTTTTTGCACTCGCATCTGGGCCAGAAAACACTCCATCCCTTTACAAGCAAAAACAAGCACAGAGAAGCAATTAAGCAACCAATAATCATTTCACTGGATAATCAAGTTCTTGGAACTGTGTGCTGGACAAGAAGAGCTGGATTTCAAAGAGTCAAGCCTGAAGCAGCCATATTGTTTAGAGTTGCAACGCTCTGTCAAGACTTCCCAACCCAGAATATGTCCTTGCTATTTGTCCAAAACCCTTAAATGACAATCCACTGCTCGAGTCAGTAGCCACAGTTACATGAAATCATTCAGCAACAAACACCAGGATCAATTACCACATCATCCATCAATAGATTTCAATAGTGAAAGGTAAAATTACCAAGTCTCCTAAAACCAGGCACCATATCTACAAAAGTAGCTGCTCCGTCACACAAGATGTTAGTCAGGCGGTATCGGAACTGGTGTCCCAGGGTGAGCAGGTGGTGAGCAATATACATGCAGTTGTTGTGGTGAATAGCTGCCAGCTGGGGTAATTTCTGAAGGTTCTCCCTGTCCCAGCAAGGAGGTAGAGAAAAGGAAGAAATGTATTTATTTAGACATAGCTCTGTTAAAAACCTGCCATGCCTACACTGGAGAAACTCCTGGTCTGTCTCAGATGCTGCAAGTAACTAACTGTGGGCAATTCCTGATAAAGACACCAGTTGGAATAAAAGCATTTAAGAGTTTCATGACTACTGAAATGGCACTTTGGCATTTGAACCATGTGCTATATGCTCCTTGTTTCTAGCAGCAGATTTTCAAACAGGAACATACTTTGTTACAGCAAAGTTTTGGTGAGAAAAGAGAGCTAAGTCCCTTTCAGTAATGACCCCAGTGGTTTCTTACAGAACTGTACACTTGCAATCTTCATTGCTGTCCTTCCTTTTACAGGGAAAACATCATGAAAAACCTGTGCAGGAGACCTCGGGTCAAATCAAATTGGCTGGAATCAATCACAACTGTTTTGAGAACTCCAACCTATCTCCTTGGCCATAGGGCTGCCAACTCCAAAACTCTCAAGCACCTATTTCACAGCAGGTATGATTTACAAATAGCTGAAGAGAACTAACTTCTTGCCACTGGAGGAAGCCCTTACTAATCTGGGGACAAGTGGGGCTGTTTCAATAGCACTGTTCTCTCTCCAAAACAGACACATACAGGCACTTACTTGTGGTATGTTGGCACTACATCATAGAACAGCTGGAATATATTCCGTACAGAATAGAAAAGCTGTATGCAGCTACAAGGCAAATAAGGTTCACGTTAGTTTGTCAGTAGAATTAACATCCTGATCACAATTCACCCTCAACATTTTCCAAAACAAGGTTTTGTTAGTAGTGAAGTACTGGCACAAAGAATAGATTGTCAGGATCAATTACAGTAATGTCAACAAAGGCAGCACTCTGGATAATTCACAAAGGCTGTGATGACCTTGTAAGTTCAGTGTGGAAAAGACAAGTTTCAGACCACATGCCAGAAGGGAGATATATGAAACCCTAGGACAAAGGGGACAGTGTCCCTTCCCCACCAGGTGTGGGTTAACAGTCAGGCCACGGTACACTGAAGGGCATTCAGTATCTAGGCAATTCTTCTCCTTCAGGGTTGTGGTCTCCAGTTTTTAAAGCAAACTGTATGTGGTCCATTGTTTTCTCTGAAGAGCCCTGACAGACACAGAGCTGGAGCGTTTTGCTATCACCCAGCAAAAAGAAAGCAGGAAGTCCTCTGAGAATGGGTGCCATCTCTTACCATTTCATGGTTTTGATTTTTCTAAACAACTGACAGTTAACATACGGCAAAACACTGAAGCAAATGGTATGGCAGTGTTTCTCTCAACGAAAAGACTGAAGCCATGAACTACGCTGTGCATACTAGGGAGTCTGCCACATTTTCACTGCTTTAATAGCTAAAGTACAGTGAAGTGTAGCTGAGTGTTCCCTGGAAACAGTCCAAAAGGCTGCTTAACCTGAGTGTTGCAGGAAACCCTGTCTGCAGCTGTTCAGGGATGCATCCCCCAGCCAAAACAGAGTAACTTAAATGACTGATTCTAATTTTAAGGTATCTTTTGTTCTTTTCAAGTTCTTTTAATCCATTAGCAGATGCCTGGTGCTGCCAAAGGCAGTAAGAATCTGACCCTGAAGAGTTATCTCCTGATACAGAATTCTTACCACTGATCTGTGCTGGATGTAGCCTCCAACAGTGTCTGATAAGCCAACTCCATCAGCTTCTCCACTGATGAACTGATGCGGCACGTGGGCAGAGAAAACGTGTACTGGCTCAGTTTAGTCTTATTCTCCAAATTCACCATGTCGTTGTGCAGAAGTTCAGAAGCTTTTTGCATTTTTGAGTGATCTCCTGTCCCGGGATCAGGAAGCTTTGGTAGAGCTACACAGGAATCAGGTGTGATCTAAGGGAAGATGAGAGGTGTAATATCATTTAGAGCCCACAGAAAGGAGACTGCAAGACTGTAAGACATTGAATGACAGAAATTTAAGACTCAAGATAAACACAAAGGTGCAGAAATCCCCTAAGACTGCTCGAAGTCTCCTGGCTTATGAATGACACGGCAAACCACAAAACAGTCCACATCATGTTGCATGCCTAGAAGCAACTCTGTAAGTAATCATCTAGAATTTCCTACGCTTATGACACTAGCCAGCAAAGCCTATGCAAGCATCCTTTTTGCCAAGATCCCTGAATAATCAAGAGTATTTGGTGTGCCACAAAACCCCTCCTATTTGACTGTTCTAGACAAACCTTCTTCAACAGCTTTTTTTCCACATAAAGCGTATTGCATCAAAAGTCACCTTTACAGTGTTGTGTATTTCTGAGGTCATCAGGTTCCTGGCTGCCACAATCACATCCTGGCACTTCTTGTTAGCAAAGTGGGAGTTGACATTACGGGCGTATTTCAGTAAATCAGTCGTGTCTCCTTTCAAAAACTGCATGTTCTTCAAGGCTTTTTCAAATTCCTCTGTGGATTTAATCACCTGAGAAGAGCAGACACGTATTGTAAATTAACACAGCTTCCTAAAATCAAAGATCAAAATTAAAGTTGGGTACAAACACTTTCACTTGGCTGAAAGCAATGGATGAAACTAGGTTTCAGAGGGCACTAATGACCCAACAGCTTTTCAGCAATCCTTTGGAAAAAGCTGGCTCATCTTTTTTGTTCAAGCTGGCAACCTGGCATTTCCTGCCAGGAAACTGCATGGATCTGAAAGAATCTTCAGACCTACCTCTATATACTGCTCTAGTTTGCTGCTATTGGTTGGGATTGAATTCACCAGACAGTTCTGAATGAGGCAGTCTGACAGTTCTTCCCATATCATGTCACCTAGCAGTTCTGCCAGTGTAACTCCGCAACCCTTTTTATCTTCCACAGGCTGCTCAAGAGGCACATCTGAATTCAAGAGAACAGAAAGGGATGTTAATACACCTGCTTCCTGGACCAGTCCCTTCATTTGATCCTCCCTGTCAGAACAGCATCCATCAACTGCTCCATAGTCTTACACTGGAGGTAAGCCCATGTGCTGGGTCTGTGGAATCACTCACCTGCCCAAAAGACAACTGAACTCGTGTGAACTGAGCCTGCTTTCCAGTGTGCTTGTTCCATGAAATGCTAGCAAATCCCAGGCCAGTTTCTAGCCAATGTGACCAGCTAAGCCTGGTTTGACAAGGTGCCAAGCTGTCCAAGAGCACAGCATAGCAAGGTAACATTAAAAGTTGCTTAGATGCTTAGACCTTCCCATAATTCAATATGCTTAACAACCAGATATTACACAAAGCTTCATCTCCAATTACATGAACAAGACACTGATCTCAGTCTAATCCCAAAAGGTAGAAACTACCTACTTAGCAGGTATTTGTGGAGAACTTCAAAAATCAGCTTGATCTTGTCAAAAACCTCCATAGGAGAGGAATGATCCAAGCTAGGTTCCTCAGACTTAAAACGTAGGATGAACACATCGGACTGTTCCTCTGTGCATGGCTGAAGAGATGGGTATAAAATCAGAGGCTTGAGGATGTGTTTCAGCAACAGCTGGCCTGAGAAACAAAAAACCAAGATGTTTTCCAACAGCAGAAGACAGGCAGTTTGCTCCAGTGAGGCCAAACCGTAACTGCTTTGGATGCAGAGATTCTTTGCATGGTGTGGGAGAAATGCTCTCTTGATTAGCTGTATGGGGGAACAGCAAACGAGGTAAAATGCTGGGTTTGGTTTCACTAGGACTTTGATATCCTTCACACAAGTCTGAACTCACACCCACTGGGCTGTTTATAGCTATATTCATCTGCATCCACAGTCTATCTTACCAAAGATTTTAAGTTTGGTGCGCAGCTCTCCCAGGACAGCAAATGCCTGCAGCACAGAAGCAACAGGGGGGCCAGCAATCTCCTCCTCTTTTGATGACACTGTGTGTAAGTGCAATTCTGAATGCATCACTGACTCCAGGCTGCTGCTTTCTAAAGAAAAACAATCATCATCTTACTGTCAAGAGTGTGGTCAGTGATACAGCACTGAAACAGAGAAGCTACTGCATTCCTCTGGTGGCAGCTAAAACAATACTGTACTTCTCCCCATTTCCACAAAACACAGTTCTTATAAAAGAGCATCAGAAGAGGGTACAGAGCCCCTTGTGTAACAGTGCAGGACAACAAAATGAGAATCAATCTTACAATGATTCAGATTTCTCATTTCAATCACCTTGCAACTGAATGATGTTTAGTGACAATCGCTTTCCTTCCCCTCTTCTTCCCATTTCAAGTCAAAGCCAAGGGAAAAGGTTTTTCTCCTTTCCAGAGGAAAAGCTTGTATTTCAATCAAGACAAACTTGTACAAACTTGTGCAGTTCTTACAATTAGCTTCTGATCTCTGCTTCAATGCTTCTAAGAAATGTGACAGATGAGGCAGATGACTCTTCAAAACTCTATTTAAAATCTAGGGACTACATTGGACTGGCTCTGGTAGTACCTAAATACACCATGAGTGATATCCAAAGAACACTGGCACTCATCACTCACACTCATTAGTTTATATGAATGGCAGAAAGAGCTTATTAAACCAAGCTTAGTTCAACAGCATTAACTGTATTTTCTATCTTGTAGGTGCTTGAAACCAGGCATTTCAAACAGTGAAGCAAAGAAAGTGAAACGTACTAGAACTGTGAGTACCTTTTGAAGGAGAAAGCTTCCATACAGCCAATTTCTGCCACTCTTCTCCCAGATGATAGAGCATGTTCTGTGTCTGCACTGTGAGCTCAGTGCCTAGTGCCTTCAGGATCTTCAGCTCAAAGCCCTTGCGGGATTCCAGCAATCTGAGGCTGCTTCGTGCCTGGTGGTAAACCCCAAACACAAAACACAGGTGAGTGTTGCCCCTGCTAATGAAAACCATCTTGTGAAACACACTGAAAGTCTAGATGAACAATATTGTCATATGCTTCTGAAGACATTATTACCGTTTCCAGGTGCTGAGCTGCTGCAACGTACTTCTTTTCCAGCAAGGCAGTATTGTACTCTTTAATAGCAATATCAAACTGCAATAAGCAAATAGAGCCAATGTTACTGTGTATCTCTATTAGACTTCAATGTTTTAAACAACATGGCTAGAGGCAGGGAAGCTATAGACAGTGATTCAGGAGAGATCCTAGGATAATGCCACAGACTGAGTGAGGAGCACAGAGGATGCCTCCCACAGCCCCTCCTCACCTCCTGCAGCTTTTTCAGGATGCTCAGAACCAGCGTGTCTCGCTCCAGCTGCTGCTTCAGTTCAGTAAACTCAGCAACAGCAACGTTCAGATCTCGCTGAACCTGAAATAACAAACTCTGCAGTTCATTTACAGCAAGCAAATGTTATCAGACACTTTTCCCCTTTAAAGTGATAACACCATGAGATTTAAAGTATTTCTGTTACTAGAATAATTTGGTGAGGAGGAAGAAGGCTCCATCCATTTTTCCTTATCTTCTGGAAACACTTTTAAGTTAGTTTTATCTTTCAATATGCTACAGGTTTTAAAAGGCACTGTAAGGAAATTTAGTGTCAAAAGGCAGTCAAGGGGACTTCAGTGTTCCTTTAACACAGTCACTTAAAAGGGAAGAATGCTTGAACTGAGCCAAAAGTTACTTCTCAGTTAACACAGCATCTAGGACCAACGCTAGGCTGGCCCATTACTGCACCTCACTGTACTGCAATACACAAGGGTGATCCTTCTCTTTCCGAAGGAGACATGTGACACACCTTTCCAGCTGTACAACAGAACGTGGCCAATTCCTTAATGACAGCTTACTTACATTGTAAGTAAACACCCCAACGTGACACACACCTCTGCATGTGTCATCTAAAGGCATTTTTAG
>JANHGB010028104.1:0-11630 GCA_026283785.1 Coracopsis vasa | reverse complement strand
CCTGAGAGCAGGTGTGTGCACTCAGATCCTGGAGCCCATCTAGACTAGCATTCAGTCCCTGAAGTGGCCAAAAGAATAAATTCAAAGAAGCACAAAATAACAATGCAACTACATATGATAATGTTCCAGAATACCCTGCCAGGCTTCCAGTCTGGGGCACATCATGAGAATAGAGCAACCCCCTTAGGAACTGCTCTGGAAAAGAGCAGCTGCCTGCTTTCCAATTCTCCCTATCATTTATGATGCTACTCATTGCTTTTATATATCACATCCCTCAGTACTCTCTTTTTCCAGAGTGAGGAATCCACCCATATTCAAACCATTTGCAATAAAGTAATTCAAACCTGTGATTATCTTTGCTTCCCTCCTGTGAACTTTTTAAAGTTCATTATTGTCTTCCTAAGGCAGAACGACCCAAACCCCATACTGCTGAAGGTGCAGCTGCATTGTAAATTGTGGTACTCCTTGGCAGACAGTTTACACAGGAACTGGGAAGTTCACAGTGGCCTTTATCACAGCTGAAAGCACAAGGTGAAAAGCCTCAGCACAGAGCAGAACAGCACTACCAAATCGCAAGTGAGGTTTTGAGGTCTGAAACATGAGCATATGGACTGACATAATAAAGGCTGAAAACTGGAGCTAGCTGGCTGCCCATACTACACCTCCTGCTAGGACCATTAAGCCCTTTGTCACCACTAAGTGAAATCTTATGATCTTTTCTGCTACATCATTCTTGCATCATGATGCTATTCATTCCATCACAATACCACCTGCACTCACCTACTAGAAATGTATATATTTTTTGGAAAATCATTAGTGTTCAAGGATTTCAAATGTCTTCCCTGAGTTTCTACTTATGAAATTTATAAACTAAAGTTGGCATACAAATAATTTTCTGTATTTCAACCCCCCTGCTAAGTGTCAAGTCTGACCATCACTAAGGTAAAGTTAGTTCCTTGTACTTTGAAAGTGGGTCTTTTCCTGTATTTTTTTCTGTTTTAATGACATATCTAGTAATCTATTAGTAATCTATTATCTAACATCTCAGAATCCCACCATTTTTAAATAAAGTAGTTGTTTTCTCTTCTGTGCTATCTATTTTGGCATCAAAAGAAATTAGAAGAGAAATACTGAAAGTGCCATTTAGCATTAGTGGGCAAGAAGGAGAAGCAGCATGGGGGAGAGTACTGAAGACAACTGAAACACTGAAAGGGCTTCCCACCCAGGCCCCATAGAAGGGATAGGGATCTCTCCAGCTGTGCATTAAGATACTGAATAGTTAAGACGTGGAATTAAGTTTACAGTTTAAATCTAATGTAGCTTTTATTTGAAATGCAAAGAGCTTTTCTTCAAGACCATAAACATTGCCCAACTACCTGTGGTATGAGGTCTTATTGGAGCACAGGTATTTTTGGTTTTATTCCTTTTTTTTTAAGTATCACAAAACTGCATTTTATTATGAAATCGCCAGTACCTGGGAAATTTTATTTATGCTGGAATTTGATATGACAATGGAGCACCTACTCGGAGACTGCCAAGTTATGATTCACTAAGCAGAGTCAAGGTTAGACCCAGATGCCAATAAAGATTCATTAAGTATGAAATACAATATCAGCAGTGTCATTGTAATGACCTGAACGCTAATTTTGGCTCAGAGTACTCAAATTCCCCAGTGAAAAAAAGTCAAAGGGGAGCAATTTAATAGCTTTTAATCACAAGTGCGATAACGCGTAAAACATAGGAGAAGATATTGGAACCTATATAAGAGTAGGCAAGTGATATACAATGTTGCAAAGTAATGGTATTTACCTAGATTTTTCTGTATCTATTCTAGTGCAAAGAATGCTTTATTTTCCCAATTATTTTAATGTTACTATGATTACTGCACCAAAACAATACATTAAAATTATTTGCATCATGTAATTCATATACGATGCCATACCGGTAGACTAAAACAGCTAATTCAATAGCACCAGGGGAAAGGAATAAAATTAATGTGCAATTTTTCTACTCTCAACTCTTCTTAAATAAAGAGCACAAGAAATAATTAGTAGAAATGGAAGGCTGGATTTTCAAAAAAATCCAAATTGTGTGGGAAGAAATAGTGAGGTTGATATGTCCTTTCTAAAATAAAATTGAAATAAAATAAATAATTTACCAACCTCTTTTTGTTGTTTTGTTAGTTTTGTATTTTTATTAGATTTTACAGGCTGTTTTCATGCCAGTAGGTTATACTTGCTTGTCTCCCAAGAAGCATTACAGGCAACCAATAATGAAATCAGACTGAATGGAATTTCATCCTGGATAAAATTTTATGTTCCTTTACTTTAGACTGAAACAATGATTTCAGCCCACTTTGGATTGTAGTAGAATTCATCAAATCACTTTCTCATTTCTACCAACTGCACTGGTGGCCACAAGGATTCCAGCCTTGTAAGATATGCACAACTATGGAAGCAAAACAAATGTAGGGTTATGCTGCACAGAGCTTGTATCACAGGACTAGCACTAAATTCTCCTTGAAGAAATGCACAATGTTCATGGCTACTTATAAATGCCATGTCTTTGAATAGTAGAACAGCATTGCAGAATTTATATTTACACCTGAAATGTTGTGCATTCTCCTGAGTTCTCTGCTCTACAACAGTCAGAATAATTTAAGATCATCTTTATGACATGAAGCTACATTATACCATGATTCTCAGCTTTTCTGCTGCAGAATGGAGCTATTCAAGACTTCATTTAATCATGCATAATATATGAAAGGCTTCTAATTTTGACTTAGCTCTGTCATTTTAGATGAAATACTTATGTCATAGAGAAAAACTAGAGTTTGTGTTGACTACATCCTATATTCCTTTAACATACGGAATCATCAGCAGGAGCAGCTGGACTTCCACGGTTTTGCAACTACACAAGATAATATTTCTCGTATACCTGCCATGCACTCTTAATGGGATAATAGCAGTAAAACCATAAATGCCTACAGATTGACACAATATGTTACATAAAAATGTTTTAAGAACATGTAATATAGAAACCATTATTCTATATTAATTTTTAAACACTTTAAAAGTATGTTTTATTTCTTTGTTGGTCTTCTAGTAAAACCATATTCTTATCTGTGCCATCACATAATCAGGGATCATGCTGGCACAACTACATATTTTCATCTGTCCCACTCTAGAACACCCATAGGTATGCAAAGTAAGGAGTCTTGCAAAACTCAGTCTGGGTTATACCTGCATGAAAAAAACTGTCTTTAAAATCTCGTCATTAGCAACTTAATCTTAAAAAATATTCTAATAAACTCCTCTGTTCTTCCTTGAGTTCCTAAAACATAATAATTCTTACTCTTCCTTCACAAAAAAGTGACCTGTTTCACCAACATCTTTCAGATATGCAGCAGCACAACCATTAAGTAACTGATGTTTAGAACTGTGTATTGATATACTCGGAGTGCAAAATAAATAAATAAATAAATAAAGATAACCTAGTTCTAGACACAGGCAGTGGCTGGAACTGTTCCATGAAGGCATCCTTAGGGCACAAGATAATTCTACCAAACTAAGCCAAAACACTATGGCTCAGCCTTGAGTATTTTGCGCAAGACATACTGAAAATCCAAGTAACTTCAGCTACGATCAATTAACTTCATTGGTTTCAATTCATTCGTAATTTCTAGCATTCTGAAAGGGCAGAAACCTTCTTTTCAAACACCTTCAAAATAAATATCCAGTTTATACACAAAGTGTGTCTTTTCTTATCTTTGTAATTGTTACTGACAGTTGTAAACTTCTAGTTGTCTTTTTTCTTCATAGGAAAAGTACCTGTCCTGCAAACTCTTACTTTAAAATCAATGAGAACTATAAGACCTTAAAGCCATTGTTTATTTAGGAAACAGTAAACTCAGAAATATCAAACAAAATGTAAATTCTTCCTAGAATTTCACCTTAGGATAATCACTTTGTATTTTCCTATCTGTTCACAATGAACATATAATTCTAATAAGAAATATTATGCTAATAAATATAATGAACAACTGAAAGATGAAATAAGAAAGTCAAAGCTATTTTCATTAGGTTTACAATGTCAAAGATAAATCACTGGTTTATTTATGGAAGAAAGGAAAAAGTACACCATCACAGCTTAAAAATACTTAAGCAGTTAGGCAGTGAGTAAACAGATTAGAATGTAAGATGAAGCCTCACATGATGAGTAACCCAGCAGTGCCGACCAAGTAGACATAATCATGATTATGAAACAATAGTTTACAGAGGGCTGAAGATAAAGAGAGAAGAAAATCAAGAAGTAGTCCAGAATTAAAATATCCAATAAAACATAAGAAAAGCAGAAGTTCTTTAAAAAGTGGCAAGCCTGTTGACAAGGAGGCAGCCTGACTACAAAGGATCTGAGAAGTGGCAGGCAGCATTGATATAGCATAAAACAAGTGAATTATTTGCCTCAGAATTCCTTACAAAAGCCACAAAACAGTAATCAGCAATTTTAAATGGGAACATGTGCTAAAAAGAAAAAAAAAAAAAAAAAAAAAAGGAAGAACCAAAGTAATTAAATAATTTCTATGAAACTCCCAAAACAAGCTTCTGGCTTAAAGAAGTCTATCAAGACACTGACAATTCCTTTGGTGCAACACTGTCACTTGGAATCGCCTAAAATAATTAACTAATCTCCACTCCTACAGTTTCCTAACCACAAACACCATCTCCTTAGTCATGAAAAACAGCGAGCAATTCTATGAAGTGTTTGTGTGATATATTGCATACAGCCAGGGAAATGGAGTAACAAAATATATTTCCACCAATTAATTGTGTCCTCAAATGGAGAACGGGGCCCTGGAAAAAAGTTCAAAACTACTACCTGCAGCCAGGAACAGAATGGAAGATATTGCCTGTATTCTCAGAGACACAGATATGCTTGAAACAGGTGAAAAATACTGGATTAATATTACATTAAAAATATATCTCTTTCATCTGGCTCACATCCATCAACATTCATGGTATGATATGTAACAAAGTTGACTTTCAAAGACCCAAGAGAAGATGGGGAAAAAGAAAACCCCAAAGACGTCAAACAGGCAGCAATCTTTTTAAGGGTTTACACTTTGGAGTTGTGTTTATCTAGCTCTGAGGAGCTGTTGCTGCATTTTTATCCTGCAATACTCCAAGGTCTCCTGCAAATTTCTTTGGGTTTGTACAAAGAAGCTAGGCCAGCATCATCTGTGTGGTTCACTTCGCTCTCTGGACAGAAAAGTAAAAGCATGCAGTTGTGTCTAACACCCCATCACACTTATCTGAGCTCAGAAAACATGGTGAAGAGAGGAAGACAAAAGCAAGAAATATGCAGCATTTTCTAAAAGAAAAGATAGGGTTTTTTGTTAAAGATAGTAACAGCTCCCAAAGAACTGTACTGTGAGCTCAGCAAACTATTTAGTCTTTCGAAAGGATAACATTCATCTAGTAACTTTTTAAATTCAGCCCTTCAAGATGTTTACAGAATCACAGCAAATCAGATTACATTATCACACCATACATATAATGTCAGCACATAAGAGAGAAAAAAAACCCTCCAAACCTCTCTTCAGCACTGGACAGCAGTGCATGCTGAAGAAACAGGCAATCAGTGTTTTATGGGTTTCCGGAGCTAAAGGTTGTCCATCAGTATATTAATCAGCCACCTCTGGACTCATCTTTTATGAATTTATCTAATCCCTTATTGAATTTCAGTCAAGAATGAAGATCAAGAGGTTAGTGATTTAATCTGTAGATCATGAACATGGAATTATCTAAAAACAAAAGGAAAATAACTATTCCCATTTCTATAATGATTCATAGTGACATTTAAATGGAAATTGCTTAATTCACAAGTCAAGGCAGTATTTCCATTTTTATATGTCAAAAACATTTGCATTAAAATAATTTAGTCTTCTTAGACCTATCTCAAGAATAACACTGTAGTAATATTTTTCAAGTGTAAAAACGTAAAACTCCATAAATATCTGTAAATGTAACACAATTAAGATAAATTCAAAATTAATGACTCGAATTACTAATTTACTGGCACATTTGCAAAGTGTTAAATTACCATCTCGCCACAGGATATGGGAAATGAGTGATAAAAATATGATTTTCCTGATAAAACTCAGTTTCTTCAATATGATGAAAAATTACAATGTAAACCAAATTTTTTAATTACAGATTTTATTCTAGTCTGTTGAGCACATTAAGCACAACAAACCTCAATGTGCTAGCTCCAAGGAATACTAAACCCCAAAACCCCACTGATGAAACAAAAGGCATAAACTAGCAAATAAATGTGTTTACCAGTGTTCTCCCTTAACATGTTCCTTACCTGTGTGACAAAAATTCATCAGTTAAAGTTAAATACTGTCTTATCCTTACACATAATAATTAACCTCAAAAAATTAACCTCAGATATCCCACAATTTTTTCTGGCATGTGTAAAAAGTTGTCCTGCAATCCTTCTGGGGAGGTTGCAGTGTATAGCCCATACTACGACAAATCTGGGAAGGGTGATGTAAAGATGCGTGAAATCCCTAAGTGCATTTTTTTGCAGCATAGCTTGCTTCACCAATTCCAGCTTGTTTTTAAAATAGACATTCACAGGTACAGAGCAGTTATTTCTTTTTTCTTGCATGTAACGTTTCTGTTGCATTTCTTTATTGCACTAAAATGGCCCTTCAGAAATAAAGGGCACAAGATTTTTTATAATGTAGTATTTCTGGAGTGCTTTGTTCCACAACGACTTCTGTAATTTAACCTATATAATAAAGAACAGATTCATCATTAAAACTTCATTTTATAGTACTAGTTTGGAACAGTTTATTTCTTCTATGAAGTACCTTTTTGTTATGATTTACACAAACATTTTGTTCTCCTGGAGTACTTGGTCAGCACTGCCAGAAGTAATCATCCAAGATATGCTGTGTTAGCTTAAAGGACAGAGAAATGTATTTGATCCAAGAATACATAGATGTATCTATTTATATGGATAGTAAAATAACTTAAAGTGTTTTCTGTAATTTATTGTTTGTTCTCTTCAGTGTAACTAATTTTAAAACCTATACCAAAGTTAATATGGCATAATTACATGGTATTGAAATCAAAATGCTACTTGAAATAAATGACTACACAGTTGTTTTGACTATTTCTACAGCGCCAAAGACAATACATCAAATGACATTTCAGAAAGAAGATGAGTTACACAATATCCTTCCTTCCAAACTTATATATCACAAAACCAAAACTCACACTTCTGCTCCCCACCCCAACACAGATTTTTAATCTTTGTTTTTCCATTTTGAGATTATAAATCTCAAGCACAGGTGTCATGCTCTGTACCTGCTCTTCCACAAGTGCCCTGCAGTACTGCTTTATAGAGCTGGGGTCCTCAGCTGTTCTTGCCACAAAACCTAATTCTAATAACATAAATGTTTTAAGATCCTTTTGTCTGTTTACATGGAAAGATTTACCTGGACATTTTCATGTAACCTCACATTCAAAGCCTGTCTCTGAAAGTAATTTGAAATCCATTAACATCTTTTTAAGCACATTTTAATACATCAGTAAAATTGATCAACAGCAAGGCTGGTTTTAGTAGGATTCTTTCCACCTCTCTTATCACCCCTAAGGCTGGCTGATCTCCAGTGTCAAAAACCGAAGTACCATCAGAATTTGAGCACTATGAGATTCAGGCTTCATCAGCTTTATGTTATTCCTGGGATGTTGTCCTTCTGCCTCGCGAAAGCCTCAAACCTAACAATCGATTGGTGCCATGTGTGAACCAGTTTGCCTTATTCCCTCAGAAAATGAAGTTCAAGTCCCATTAGCCTTTTTTCTGAAGCACTAGAGATTCAGGTAACTAATTTGAATCATTTTTTATTAGATATCTAGTCTCATCTAAAGAACTCAGCTTTCTGCAGATAGCATCCATAAGAAACTAATTATCTACAAATGATTTAGAGGAAAAGATGCTCACCTGCTAGTATGCGATGCAAGAGCAAAAAAGTTTAGCACAGTAACATACACAATACCAGACACGAAATATATAAGTGATTAGACTGTTGCCCTGAACACATGCACAGTCACCACAGAGCTAAAAAAACACCCAAATAGGAATGTGGTTTAACATGGTTTTAAGCCATCACTGCCACCCCAATAGAAAGAAAGGAAAAAGGTGCGAAGGGCAGCAAAAAACCTCAACAACAAAAACCAGTGTCTCATGCAATGAACAAGGGAGAAAACAAGCAAGCCTCTTGGGGTTTTGTGTTGGGATTTCTGGACCGGATAATTCTCTTATAATTCTCAGACTATTTCACCACAGCCACACAAACATTTGCCACAGAGCAATGGAGGGAAAGGAAAAGTAATGGAGAAAGGAAAGAGCAGCCAGGACCTCTAGAAGCTGATGGGGACACTTGGTTTTGAAGAGCCAGTGACAATTTCCAAGAACATCAAAGCACAAGCTAGGGCAATTCACACGTCTAAAAGTAACGAACAAAGCTTGAAACTTTTTATTGGTATTCATCAAAAGAAAGACTAGTTTTAAACATTATGATGTTCTAGTTTGAGCTTCGAGTCTGATCTTCATTATAGTTGCCTTTCACACAGCTATTAAAACACACTCCAAAACAAGAATGTTAACTAAATGCTTCAGTTCACTCACTTTCATAAAAACCCTGCTTTTCCAGTAACCAAAGCAGCATCTCATCTCACTTCCTCTCTGCTTTTGTCTCCCACAAGTGTTTCACATAGCACTAAGGCCAGTCATGATAATCCTGAAATCCTGATTTACTCAAGCAGAAATTATGGCCACCTAAAATTCAATGCTTTTGCAGAGAATTTCTTTACTCCTTCCCTCACTGGAAGCTGCATAGAACCATCTGAGAGCCTGTGCATGCTGCTGGAGTCCACTTGGTTTTCCAGTCTTAAACAAACTGTGCAAGTAGGGGAAGGAGCATGAAGGGTTTCCTATATGAATCTATACATTGTAATTCTATTCAGATATGAAGTTACAAGTAACTATAGCGTCCAGGGAAAATTAGATGAGGCAGAATAACTTTTGAACCACTAAAGTGTTAAAAATCTAAAAGGAAAGAGAAAGAAACTGTGCTGATCAGTCCTGGTCTACATTTGGAATATGTGATCAGCTGTTAGAAACAATCTAACAAATGAATTAACCTGGAAGTATTTTAGATTAAGTAGGCATCCTCCTACCTAATTACACTGAAGTCAACTAAACTCAAGAATGGTGAAAGTGAAAAGGATAAATGGGGTACTTGCCCTCTGTTGTCTGTGTATGAGGTTCTTCTCTCATAAGGGTGCTCCAGTGGCAGTTTAGGCTACTCTAACATACCTGGCCTAACACAATAACTGCCAGAAGCTCTATCACAAATAAAGAGCAGAGTGAAGAGTGAATTCTCTGGAAAAAAACAAACAAACAAAAAACCTCAAAACAAAACAACACAAAACCAAAAAAACCCCAAACCTAATGAATTCTCTTTATAGCTCTTTTCATTGAAATGCTTCTGAGCACTTCACAATGAAGAATCATCCATAGATAACATTCTCTCTCCTACTCAAAATATTGATAAATGACCTTTCATTAAATCCCCCCAAGAAAGCTATTAACAGGCTCCTCCTTACTCCTACTCCAAGCATTCTCTTGTGCTCCACAGTCCAAACAGGAGTCTAGCATCATTCATGTAATGAGAAAGAGAGGCAGCAGCTTGAAAGCCCACTCTGTAACAAACGCAGGTTATGCCAGAGTATTCTCTTTAAGAGAATACTGTTTCTCATTATCTAGGAATTAAATTGAATGCATGTACGGTTTCAGAAAACAAGTTAATGTTACACGAACAGCAAGCAAGCTATAGTACATCTTCTCAAGAAAATATTTATAGTAAATTAATAAAATTTATCAGTAAGCATTCTAAAAGTGAACTGACTGAACATTTTCAATTTTTATATTAGTATTTATAAAACTTGAGAATCATCTTTACCACTCCAAAATCAGATTTAGTGATATGTATTTATAATTTGAAATAAGAATAATTGAAAGTTGAACAGGTGATAGTTGTGCAAGTGGAATTAAGTTTTAATTATAATACTTTACTATTTGAAGTGACTCATTTAAATCATAAATTGAACAGCAAGTTGGACAATATGACTGTATTTGTTAAAATAATTAATGGTTATGTAAAGCATAAAATATGCTAATACTCTGAGAAAGCAATAAGAAAAAAGGCTACATGAGGCTAATTTATCCTACTTCATTCTTCCAAAGCTACTCTACTGGCTTTTTTTCCTGCTGTGTGGAAGCTATTTTATGTTGATGGCAAAGACTGAACATTACGTTGGTTTGCAACGAAGTCTAATACAAGAATTAGTCTGTGAAGTGGCTGGGGTTTGATTTTTCTCTGTGCCTGTATTTTCAGATAAGTGCACTATCTTTGAATACTTCTCTTTTCTCAGCACTGAAGATGAAACCGTCATAATTGTCTTCAGCAGCAAATCCTTTTATGTTTTCTCTACAAATATTTCTTTTCCTCACTTTAAGGGCGTTTTTTTTACTTTTTTCTAAATTCACTAAATCTCCCAAGACTGGCTAGGCTGTATGTGGACATTTTTTTTTTCACCACATACAAAAAGGTCAGATTTTAAAATACAGCCAAAAATTCAAAGCATAGTTCAAGTTCCTTCATATTTTTGTAAATATTGATTTCAACCTGTACCAAGACAATGAAAGCTCCAAATTTAAAGAGCCATAGAAATGTGCATTTAGAAAACAGTAGTTCCTAGATATTGCATGGACCACGTAATTTACATAACTCCCTGGAAATCTTGACAAATACATACCCCTGAATCTCCTAAATATGATCAACAAGATCTACTGCTCCTTCCTGGAAAAAGGTAGCTTGCAACATCATATTTTTTCTTTAATACATATCAACCTCAGAGATCAAAAAAGAGAAAATTCATTGTGAGCAGAGAAAAAAAAAAGGGGGGGTTGATTTATAAAGTTATTTTGATTTAATTAAAGTCACTGCAATGAAAGAATTCCTGAACTTTTAAGAAATAAATTATTAAGCAGAAGAAGAATGATATCCTGGAAGTTTTGCTGGTTTTTCTTCCTGTGGAAGTGAAATGTTGACAAACTTAGTATGTATGTGAAAAAGCAATTGAATTTTTCAGGTTTGGCCTTTTCCACCTCCATCATTACCTGTTTAAAGAATAGCTTTCTCTAGACTCAGCTAACCTGGATTTTAGGAGACTTAAAAGTCAGATAAAGGTTTAATCACTGCTTTTTGTCTCTCTGTTACGATTCAGGGAGGTCTACAGACAAAATCCCTAACTTCCATTAAGCCTATCTAATTCCATTACACAAATGGTACAGGTATGAGATAAACTGATTGTACTTCATCCCTTCATTTCTTTTGCTCACCAGCATCGTGCCTGAGGAAAATCTGAGCACTCATATTGCAACTCTGTGGTGGTAATGAAGGCTAAGAGAAGCTCACCTATGCTCCAATAAAAGGAAACCCTCCACCCCCACCCCCCAACAGCAACATTCATTTACAAACATACACATTT
>JANHGB010028100.1:0-11273 GCA_026283785.1 Coracopsis vasa | reverse complement strand
CGTATTCCCTAGAGTCCCACCCTGGGAACGATAGGCTGTAGATTTACGGTCACACTGCCACAGCAAAACACATTAAACTGGCATTTGATCAAGGCACTAAGGGGAATCTCAGTGTGTACCCAAAGGGCCTCTACATCCCCCATGTGCACAAAGTAAGGAACTAAGCAACCTGCAAAGAAAAGCCTTACGTGCCCAGCTCCCACCATATCTCACAGCTGGAGCATGCCCTGAAGTAAAGCTGTGAATATCCTCCTCTGGGAGATACCTTATCTACGGTATCTGGTTCCATTCCAGTACCTCCAGATTCAACATACTCCATCACATTTCCTGAAGCTGCTAAGCGAGAGAAACAGGAGTACACTATCCACAGTTTGTCAGATAAGGAAAGAGCTTAATAAGCAAACAGAGAAAGGATTTTGTCTTCAAACATCTTGGAGAGAGCTACTCAATTCATATTATAAACACAGAAAATATCAAAACCTCTTCTTGGTTTCTTACTTCAAAAGTATCCAGAATGCTCTCCTGTTATAAAAACTGGATGAGCTGATAACAGTCTGTCTTTTATGAGCTATAGACTTGACTAAAGATACACTTTCATGCATATTTGTGGATAAACTCTCAGAAGAGTTGCTGAATTTTCTGCATAGGGCTTATTTTACTCTTGCTATAGCAGCTATAAGGTATTCTCAACAGTGATCCTGGTTACACCTTGGGGGAGCACTAACCAGGTGCAGTGTAGGGCTGGTGATGGCTCTGGATATGTTTCATTTACAAACAAAGGGGAAAAAGTCTCCAAACTAATCGTATTAACAGTTTTTCAAACCATCAATAGCAGTATAATTTTAAAGGTATTTCAGATCAGCAATGCAGCGAGATGCTCACTTGGGTGAGCAGAGCATCAGGATTTTTAAGGATGGACAGTTTGAAGCCACACAGGAGAATTCTGCTTTGAAACCTAAGTGCTCACAGCCAAAACCACCTCAAACCAGACAAGAGGAGAAGAAATTCAAATACACAGATGTGAATTAGAAGTAGATCCTAGAATTGAGGTTAAGGCCAATGCACCCACTAAAAGAAAAAACACCTCCACAAACAGGGTGATTGAGTACTCGCTCAGAGACCAGCTACACTCGTTTTCAGATGAAAATGACAGGTTCAGTATGGCCTAGAAAAGGAAAAAGGAATCAAAACCAAGGTCAAAACATGACTATAAAGTCACAGTGCAGTGAGTGGCACCCAGTCTCTAGCTTACACCATCCTACTGCAGAGCACAGGGCTGAGCACGGTACAACATGGCAAACCACAGCGCAAGAGCATCCGCCCTGTACACATCGTGTGTGATGCTGGTGTTCTCGATGGGGGTGAGGGCAGCATCCTCAGACCTTCCTGAAGACAGGCACAGCCAGATGGAAACAAGCCACAGAGGGGGGCTCATTTTGCTTAGTGTTTTGGTTTTGTTGAGCAGATGTTTTCTGGGCACCACAGATTCCTGCATTAATTTGCCTTGTTAATAATACAGAGCACAAAACCCTGATTAACAAAATAATTAACAAGCATTTGAAGTTGTTTAGGGTTTTTTTATGGCAGCATGTTTCATTGTAGCAGATACTGTAGGCTGACTCTTTGAACTGGAGGGTATGGTTGAAGCAATAATATATCTTGACCAGCAAAGCTGATGAAGGGCAAAAATACTTTAGACTTTGAGGAAACTCCAGGGCATACACTTAGACATGTACCCCTAAAGTGATCTATTCCCTCCTAAATTAGCTTTCTGCTTCCTCTTCCCAGTCCATCCCAAAGGACCCATGCTTTTAATGTTAGGCCTGCATGGCCCATGCATCCAAAATGAACCCCAAACCCATACTCTAGCCCCAACATGTCTTCCATCCATCTGCTCCTCAGCAGAGCCAAACCAGCATGGGAATGGCCACACTGCCCTCCTCCATCACCTCTTGCACCCTGCCTGCGTGACCCTGGTCCTCGTGCAGCATCCTGAGGGGCATACAATGGGATGAGGCCAGAGATGCAAGTGCTGTCAGTTCCTGAAAGCCTGTCCCTGCATTGCCACTGAGGCCTAGCTGAGCTCCTCATGTGGGGTGGGAAGCATCTCTGCAGTCTCTCACACACACCATGGCGCAAACCAGCATCATACAGCTTTGCAAAGCACCTGCCATGAAAAGAGTTCAAAGGCACAAGACCCAGGAAGACACTTGGGCTGCCTAAGAATAAATGGGGAATAAAATTCCCTTCTCCCCTGCATGTTCCTCCAGGACACTGGGGTCAGAAATCACCCAGTGCTGGCTGCTCATGACTTCCATAATCCCCACCTCAAATCAATGGGAAAAGCAAGTGCTCTGGGAATGTACTCAAACTGGTTTACTGCTTAAAAAGGCGCATGCAATAACGTGTTGACAGAAATGTATGGGGAAAATATTCCTCCGTATATTGCTCTGTGGAGATAAGTATGCCAGCAAAAGCAAGCATTATGTTTTATTTACCAGGTCAGCTCATTTTCAGACTAGCTTTCTATAACAAAAGTGTTTAATAATATTGTTGAAGGCAAGAAAGATACCTATAAATAGGACCTAGACCTGTCTGTGGAACTTTTCCATGAAACTTTAATGGCAAGAGAAATAGCCTTAATGTATTGCACTTGGCAAATTCTTTATTGCATTTCTGCCTACACTAAGTTAATGTGGAAGTAGGTAGTAGAATCAAGAAAAGATTTCTTTATGTGTTCATGACTCTCAGGCTTCTCTACCCCAAAGGCTGGGTGCCGGATCTTGTATTATCTCTCTTGCTGTATGCTTTGATTCAGGGAAGCACTGCTTACCAACACTGGCTGTTGACTCAGTTCCCCTTCTCTACCTTCTCCTAGATCAGGGACAATTGGACACTCCAGCCAAGCAAAAGGCAGTGTTTTCTTCAACCCAGCTCAGAGCTTTCTCTAGAGCCCCCTACTCTCACCAAAGTGACCCACTATAGGGCTCACCAAAGGTCTACCCCTGCATGAGGTGGGGTTCATGAAGGATGCAGCTTCACTAAGGAAGTACACAAGTCTCAAGCCCAAGCCATCCACTATTTCTATATTTAGACAAACCTTGGCCACACACAGGGACTCTTCAGAATGAATGATCCATTCATTTCCCTCCATCTGTTCAGATGGCCTTTGCTGTATCTATTAACTGCCGAATCTCCAGTCTATTGAAAATGCAATCTGTCTTCCAGGACTTTAAAGGTTTTATCTATGTGCCTTCTACACATACACTGCTATGTGAAAATGGAAGGGATTTCATTCTGGGCAGCTCAAATGTTATATATAGCCATTAGGAATTTCAGGTGAAAAAATACTTTTTCATAGAAATGGTAACTTCTACAGCTAATTTCCATTTTAATGATTTCATTTACGTATATTACATATTAATTACCAAATACTGATAACGAGTATCATCATTTTAATTACTTACAGCTAATCATTATTTTAAGTGCAATACTACAGATTTCAAGGCTCTTTGTCTCTCCTTCCTCTTCACTCCCTCTCTCTTTAAATCTTTGCAGTGCATATAATAAAAAAGCAGTGTGCCTAGCCTGAGATTGCTCAGGAAGAATCCAGAACTGCATTTCTATTAGTGGCTGCTGTGCATGTTTATATGGATGTCTGAGAAAGATTATAAATATCTCTACTTTTTAGTCATTTGGCTTCCTAGAACTATACAGGAATATTTCTGGCTGGTGCCACCACTCATCTGTCAAGCACCTCAGTGTCTCTATGGTGTGTGTATGTCTAGCCCCACAACCCTCCTCTTCCCAGAGGGTTTATTCCTCTTCAGATGTGCCCCTAGAGAAGGCAGTACAAAAATGCCACATATCCCAAATTGCTTTTAACTACTCCACAGTCCTGTAAAAGACTGGAATCTGCAAAGGGAGCCGAGGGGAATTTGGCACCCAAATCCTACTGATGACAAATTGGTTTAGGAGACCAGAACCTTCAGCCAAAAGGAAGACTGCAGTGCTGCTGAACTCCCAAATATTTCAGAGCAGAGCCAATAATATTATCACATCGATTAGTAACTAGCAAGGGAAGGGCTGAGCAATGCATGTTTTTAGCTGGAATTTAAAATGCAATGGAAAATGAGGTTTTGCAGAGGGGCTGGGAAGGCTGCTCCAGGTAGGAGCAGCAGCAAAGGGTGCCACACTGCCAAGGATTTGCATATGAACATAGAAATTGGGAAAAGGCCAGGGAGGGAGAGTATATCCTGACCTATGGAGAAGAGACTTGCAACAGCTAATGTAAATCTCGAGGATGACAGCTCAGATGAGAATTCCTCCTGCCTCTCCCTCATTCATGATCTTATTTCAAGATCAGAATTACAGCCTGTCGCTATGCCCACGGTGTTTAAAACCCAGCTCATGCTTCAAGGAAAATCACTTCTACTGCAAGTACACAAACAGACACTTTGGATCTCACGCAGCCTGAGAAGAGGCAGGCAATGGTGATGGCTTTCTTAGTTCAAGAGATGTTGGAATCTTATGGCCAGAGAAACAAACCGCTTGGTACCTCTCTGCAGCATCTTCCATATGTTTTTTCCCTCTCAAAGACAACTTCAGTTTACAAGTGCAAAATCACCGGGTAGTTTTGATGTCCTCTGTGTCTGAGGACAAAGACACCAATCACTCTTTCCTTCTGCAAGTTAAAAAAACCCATAAATCCAGCATTGCCACTCATTTTAGCAACATAGCTTATGCTGTTCAGTTAGAACAAAACCTCACTTGCAGCCCTGCTACTCAAACTATCAGGTCCTGAGCTCCATCGCTTCTTGCTGTCACAGTCTCCTAAACACAGGCTTGTAGCCATCGCAGCCCTAAACCCGAGAGCATCCGCATCCAGCGTGGGTAATCCAGCTGGCTGCTACCCTGACACCCTCCTGCTTCATGGCTTGACGGAAATGCCTGGCTGGAAATCCTCAGCCGCTGCTGCACACCAGGCCCGGGCGGTGTTTACCTGATCTGCAGACCAGGCACATCCACTCAGGGAGAAAAAAGAAAATCACAGGCAATTTGTCAGAGCATTAGCTGATAATTCAGACAGAAATGTTAGATCTTGAGGCACAGCTCCGGGCTGCAGGGGAAACGTTACTGACTCTGACAGATCCCTGATGACATATTCACCCCCTCTCCCAGGGACAAGGCTACATTTAGACACACTTACATTTTCATTCCAATTCCAGATTAACCCAGCAAGTGGGCAGCAGGGAAAGAAAGCGAGAGAAGGTTGGTGGAGGGAGAGGGAGCTTGCGTGGTTGGGGTTTGGCTTTTCACCCCACCTCTGTAATTGTGGCCTAATTATTCCCTTTAAAACTCATTGGCTTCACCATTGTAATTATTACCCAGGCCTAGAAATAAATATTCCTTCTGCTCAGAGACAGCCATTCCTGCCCACTTAATGCTAACTATTCACTGTAATAGCTCAAAGTCCAGATTTAGACAACACTGAATTCTTCTGAGACTTGATCAAATGTTCACAGCTATCTTCCCATCACCTCTGGCTTCTCAGCCATTTCATTTATTCATTGTCTCTCAGGCAGGCAGAGATTTTAAGCACCTTCAGGTAATTTTGTTTCCCTCTTGTATGTATTCCTAACACCCAGCACAAAGCTGTCCTGAGCCTTCAATGACAGCTGTTAAGTAGCAAATAACAGTAGTAATTGGAGCATATCTAATTGGGCTGTAGTTTTCAGACTTGGGTGCATAAGGAGGTGCGTTATCATTGAATATGGCACTGCTCTTAATTCACTCAAGTTGCCTTGAAAATGCCCCACTTGCAGTTGTATTTAAACATCTAAAGAGACATCCTCATTTTGGAGGGGCTAAATATTAATGTCGGATGAGCTTGGGCCTAATACCTATGAGTGTCAGGATAACTTCAACGCATCTTTAAAAGTACATCCTCAGTAAAATGGACATCTGCATGTGTAAATACTGATTGCTTCTATCTGGAAATGATGTTCATGTATTTCATTTCCCTTTATCCCTGTTTCCACACCATTCAGCACTAAACCTAATTCCTCTGAGTGCATTTAGTATTTCTCAGCTTTTGCTTAATGATTTACTTCAGGCAGTGATACTGCTGTGAGTGGCAACGGGTGACCACAGATTCAGCTGCCTGTGCATCCAGAAACACTCCTTGCTGGGCAAGTGAAATGCAGGTGCTTTGGCAATGGCCTTCCCATGTTCTGCTGGTGACTCATTTGCTGACGACTGGCAGCAGATGTGGTGTCCCAGAGATCAGTATGAGCCTTGAGTTCGAAAGCACACACCTCCACTGGCTACTGGTTCACAGGGAATATGGTTGTATTCATAGAGGCTTTTCAGGAGGCTTCTTCCTCAAAGAATTATGGACACCAGCAATTCTTATTTAAACCTAGGAGACATCTCCTTGTTTGACTGTTGGTTTTTTAACTGGACTTTCTTGATTATCGTAAGTTCTGGGTTTACAAAACACCTGTATCTTATAGAAAGATATCTTACATGGGAAAAAGCACGCTTCATTTGGTTTCTCAACAGAATTGGGCAAAATTTTGCATATGATGTGTTTTTCAAACACATGGTTTTCTGCCCAGTTTGTCAAAATTGAGCCTGGTTAACACCAAAACTTAGCAGACTTTAGCATGACCTGAACTAGTTGTGTCCCACAGTAGTGCTGCTATCACTGAAAGCACCTACCTTGGCCCATCTAACATTTCATCTCTTCCATTAGACTATACTTCCTTTTAGGCTGTGCTTCACTCCTGCTCAAGTATTCCCACTGATTTTGGGAATGCTGTGCCTGGATTCAGGTAAGAGCTGCTTGACCTTTGGCAGGTGACCAGACCCAGCTGCTCTGGTGACTATTAGTGTGTTTAAAATGGCATAAAGACTGCTGAAGCAAGCACATGTGCTCCCAAAGCATCATGTACCCTATGAATCAGGGCTACATCATGCAAGAGGGAAACAGGATCCCACTTAACCCTGGACATGCACAATAATTTAAAGAAGACCCTCTCACATCCCAGCCAGCACATGGGATGCGGCTCTTAACTTTCAACATGCTAAAGGCTAAAGACAATGAAAAATCCAGGCACCACGGAGGTTAAATCAGTGCATCATTTGACAGCGAGCTGTGAGCCATTAACCTTTCCATTGGCACTCGCAACCAAGAGCTGGAAGATAAACACATTGGGTAGGAAACAAATTGGTTCATTCGAATGCTATTAATGTGCGTGCCCTTGGAGGCCACGTTTATGCTTTTGGAAAATTACACATTCATGCATAATGAAGTGAGATATAGCTCACCGATTGCCAACAGGGTGCGGAGCCCACGATAAGGATTTATAGCAGGTGCCTAATTCTCTAAACATTTGCAAATTAAGTATTTACAAGCGTAATGTTGGCTATTTCATTGCCAGTTTAAGTTACCATCATTCGAGCTTCTTATTTTGCACTGAAACTGAGCTGAGCGTTTAATATCCGTGAGGTGTAATTTATTCAAGTATAATTTGGAGATGTTATTGTGGGAACTAGGGCAATACCCAGAGACCCTAATTATGACACAACTACACATAAGCGTAGGAAGAAATCTCTTGCCTTGAAGAACTTGTTCTTAGCTGACAAAACCAGATAAAGATTGCGATACACGCTGCAGATTAGAGAGACGCTGTAAAGAGAAACTGAATGGCTTGTCCAATGTCACATGAAATGCCTGTTATAGCTAGAAAAACATCTAAGCCTCCTTGCCTACACACCTGGGGCATAAGAATGGATTCTTTCACCTGCTCACAGAAGATGGGCAACTATCCCACCCTAAGGACCCTGGGCCTTCAGTGTTACTGAATGCAATCACAAAGGACACTCCAGCTACTGAAATAACTTGTTTCCTTGGGAAGCTGCCACAGCTTACAAGTGAGTAAATGCAAAGATTTTGAGGAATACTGGATAGAGAGACCATGCATAAGAACTGAAAGTACGGCTATAAGAGCTAAATATTACTGTTGCTGCTATTTATCATGGGACATTCAAGGAAAACACAAGGATTCACTCTGCAGTGAGTTCACAGGAGAGATTTTGCACAGCAGCAAAGGAACCAGATTTCATGTCAAGAGATCTCTTTCAGGCTAATGTTCCTGTGAAAACACTTCTTACAGTCTGTGTAAATGAACACAAACATGTCTGCAAGACCAAACAAAATAGTAATTGCCTTTTGACACTGCCCAGACACATGAGAAAGGAGGAGAGTAGTCTTTGCTGCACATAAATACAGGCCCAGTGAATCAAGATAGAAACAACCGACACTTTACCTACTGTAGGGTTCTTAAAGATGAAGATCAGCTAATCCAGATGAATTCATGCCATACCCTGGGAGCCACCAAACATATTAAGTATTTGTGGTCTGCTGGAAAGTGGATAAAATGATATTATTATGGGAAAACTGTTAACGCACAGTAGCTCAAGAAAAAGGAGAGAAGGGGAAGAAACCAGATAGGACTGGAACAAGGAAGTACTTAAGCTGCTTTCCAGTCATCACTTAATGGGAATGTATTTTCAAGTGTAGCAAGGGATGCTGTTACTACCTGGTGAGTAAGCCCTGGTGCTAAGTGCTGCATGTAGGTTTAGAACAATTGACATCTGTAGAGGTTAAAATGGAGATTCTTCATCCATAAGATGCTACTTCTGTTTCTTCTTGAGATGCTGAATGAAACACACGTAGCAACAATGACAGATTTAGAAGAGCTGTTAACACCAGAGCAGCATTTGAAAGCACCTATTTTCCTGCAAGAAGCTAAGCGGGGAAGCACACATAGGTCTCTAATTGTTTTCCTTAAACCAATAATGCTGCCTTTCCATTCACTTTCATGAATTTCCCCTCTCCTGGGAAAGACAAAAATAGAAAGCCAGGCAGAATTTTCAATGTTTGAATTGAATTTGGTGACAAAGTGAACAGGTCAAGGCTGTGTGACTTTGAAAATCCCATCCTTTATCTGGGGATGAAGTAATAACAGGAAAACAAGTGAAGAGATGGAATACAAAGTGCTATTCCACTCTTCTCATATCAAAACATATCTCCAACCACTAGCAGAAAGCTCATGGGCTATTAACAGTCCTTGCGCACCACCCCATATTAATTCAATATGAAGCATTTAATTCACTGTCTTCAGACCATTCTCGGTTTCAAACAGTTCTTACGTTACCTCTTCAGTGTCTGTTTTCCCTTCTGAAGGCATTGCTCTCATCTTCCTGGCGATTTACACACATCAAAGCTTGTGATGGTAAAGAGCTTGAGTTTTAACTACTGTCTGCTATAAACACACAGGGAATTCCTTTATCTCTTAATTTTTTTCCATACTAATCCAGATGTACATGGAACTGCTGTTTAAATTTGTGAAATCATCTCATTAAACTACAAAACATTGACTTGGGGGAAAAACTTAAAGTTAGAAGTGGTAACTGACTTATGGGCCATACATCAGTACCAGAGTTCTTGCAGCTTATCCAGGTCAGAGCCTACAAAAATGAAGGATCCCTACCAGAAGCACTGGTGATGGTCTTCATCTTCACTTTCAAGATCTCTCTTTCATCCTTGGGATGTTTGAGGATCTTCAGAAACTGAGAACACACTGAAGTTGAAGACTTGGTTTTGGCATCATTTCAAACCGCTTTTACTTGTTTTACTCTCAGCATAGATACAAGCCAACACATCCAGCAGTACCCAACACTTCTGCATATTTTCAGTTCTAAAAAGCTTTATTTGTATGAGACATGTGGCTCTGGATCACAATCAATCTCTGGGCAATCACATGAGAGAGGTTATTCCTCCCACCCACGGAGGGACACAAATGCCTGCCAATCTCAAAACCTGCAAACAGGATTTCATGAGAGCAGAGGCCAGTCTCATGGGATTTTTCCATTAGGAAGCAACACTCCAGTCCAAACCTGCTGATGGGATCCCAGTGCCAAGCTAAACACAGAGCTGCTAGGGTGCCAAGACAGAACGGGAGCTTTGTGGAGCCTAAGTGCATCCTCCTCATTAGCATCATCTGAGATGAGGGTCTCATCACAACCCTCTCTGGTGGGCCTGCTGACCTTATTATCATCAAAGAAAAGCATCTGCTGTCAATGTGTCAAGAACCAAAATGAGGATTAGCTCACCTACCATTTACAATCACTTGGCACCCCTGCTTTGGCTGCTCCACGTTTGCCCCCAACCAGCACAGTTGAGCTCAGGATAAGGGTGTTGGTTTTAATTGCCATTTCTATTCTTTAGTTTAAAAGCAGTTGAAGAAGGAAGCAAAGTGCTGGTGTGTGCTTCCTGCCATGGGTGCAGGTCACCAGCCCTGCCCCAGCACACCCACTGCCGCTCAGCTGAAATGCCTCCACCGCACTGTCTACAGGATGTGTAGAATTCAAACACAGGCAGGCAGGGTACAAGACAGCGCTTATGAGCAGTGAAAGGCACTCCTGACGAGTGGGAGCCCCACTCCTCTCCATCACACACACTCCTTCCCCTCCAGCTGGAAAACAATGGAGGAAACCTGTACGAGCCTGAATACAAAACAACCTCAGGCTCTGAAACAAAGCCGGATGTGTTGGTGTGAAACAGACACTTGTCAGCCCAAGCAAGGCTCATGGCACAGTTACGGCTCTTAATTATTACCAGCCTGGCTCCCCGAATGGTCACGTTCTTTCCACAGTTACTAAATAAGTTAATCACTTCATGAACAAGGAGATCTGCAGATGCCTTTGAGGCTTTGTTAACATAGTGCCTAAGCCAGCTTTACACTCTCTTCTAATCCTCTTTAAGACCGTATGAGGCAGTGAAGTAGCCTATAATCAGTTTTTAAGGTTATAGACAATATCCCCACTCAAGCTGGTTGCCTAGAGCAACAGTGCAGGAACTGAATACTAGCAATGAGATTGGATTACTTGCCTTGTTTATTCATCCATATATATTTATCCTCTGCTCTGCCTACAGCAGAAGCAGGGATTTTTGTTGCCTGTGCCTTACACGTCCGGATGCAGAGCAGAATTTATGCAAAAAAATGCAGACAGGCTTCAAGAATTAATCTCTTCCCATTTCTGATTCGCTCCTTTCCCTCTCCACTTCAATACCTGAAAGTTCAAAACACTCCCAGAATGGAGATTGCTTGCAGTGTCTCAGCAGCAATAAGAGTCTTCCCACTGTTTCGCATCTACATGGAGCTGGAAAGCTCTCTTTCATGAGTGCTGGCATTACCAGCGAC
>JANHGB010028097.1:0-29710 GCA_026283785.1 Coracopsis vasa | reverse complement strand
ATGGCATTCCTTCCCTCCAGTGTATCAACCGAACCACACAGCTTGGTGTCATTGGCAAACTTGCTGAGGGCGCACTCAATCCCACTGACCATGTCACCAACAAAGATGTTGAACAAGACCCATCCCAACACCGATCCCTGAGGGACACCACTTGTTACTGTTTTCCAGTCAGACATTGAGCCATTGATCACAACTGTTTGCATGAGGCCATCCAGCCAGTTCGTTATCCACCGAGTGGTTCACCTGTCAAATTGATGTCTCTCCAATTTGGAGATAATGATGTCGTGTGGGACAGTGTTATACGTTTTGCACAAGTCCAGGTAGATGACATCAACTGCTCTACCCCTGTCCATCAGTTCCGTAGCCCCATCATAGAGGGCCACCAAATTGATCGGGCAGGATTTCCCCTTAGTGAAGCCATGCTGGCCGTCACCAAGCACCTTGTTGTTTTTCATGTGCCTTAGCATGCCTTCTAGGAGAATCCGCTCCAAGATTTTGCCAGGCACAGAGGTGAGACTGACTGGTCTTTAATTTCCCAGGTCATCCATTTTCCCCTTCTTGAAAATGGGGGTTATATTAGCCTTTTTCCAGTCATCAGGAGCTTTACCTGACTGCCACGATTTTATTCAAGGGCAATGTGAAAGGTGGCTTGCCTACGAGGCAGCAGTATACTCTCTCTGGCTGATGTGCAGCTGATGCTGTTTGCATAAGGGAAAAATATTTCTTAGATGTCTGGGGTAAATGCATTTTGTGGTTCATGTTTCATGTTTGGTCTTGGTCTACAGTTAGCAGCTGTGACTAGAAACACTATACCAAGTCTGGTAGCGATTGTCTCGGCTTCTTTCTCTTTACACAGGATTTACGTGTCTTCAGATGCTTTAGAGGCCTGTTTTTCCATCTGCAGTCTGTTTCTGAAACAGTTTCATTTTTTCATGGCTGTTTTACAGACCATTAACTTAGAATAAGGAATTGTCTCTAAATTCAAGCAAGCAGTCATTTAAAAATGGTTGGCTGTGTAGTCTCATGTCTGTGATCTCTAATGAATCCTTTTAAAGGATTTTCAGTACAGAGTTCAGATGAACCCTTTGATTTGCAGCACATGAGAATGTGAAGTATTCAGCATAGCATATTCACCTTTTTTTTCCAGCCTCTCAACCTAAAGAAGTCACAAGCACAGTAGATTTGAATTCTGTACTACCCAATGGAACAGGGAATACAGATACACGAGTTTTTACTAAACCCAGATGGTGCATGTAAATGATAAAACTGAATTCTGTATGAACAGTTTGGACCTAAAAGCAGTGGGTAGGTAGTTCTGCATTCATAGCATTGCTGCGCTATGGCTAATAAACCCAGACTATTTAGCTTTCTTGTCACTATTTTGTAATGCTTACATTTTAAGAAATTATTTTAGCACATCTGCAGTGGCTTCACTTTAGTGATACAGTCTCATAAAAGTCAAGGTTATTACATGCAGATATTTAGTGATTTCTGGGCTGCAATGAAGGAACTAGATTTACATGAAGGCTAGTTAACAGCAGCAGTCTGGTAGCATGGAAGTCAATTTACATTGCTCAGAAGCAGGTTAAATTAGCTCTCTGCCATACCTAGCAGGTATGTTTAAGTTTTCACTTTCATTTTAGATTTTAACCCATAGGGTTTTTTAAAAAGAAAGCTCCATGAGAGATGTATAATTTGGGAATATATTCTAGAGAATTTATGCTTGGGTGTTTTTGGAAATTTGAAGAACGTGATCTCTCTTCCAGTACAAAAGCTGTAGAAATAAAATAGATTCACCTTTCACAGAAATGTTCACACTTACCAAGTTCAGTCAAGAAGCATCTCCTTTAGATGATCACAAAATGAGATGAGGTGAGATGACTATTCAGACTTTGTGCTTTCACTCCCATCTCTATGGCACTTCACAGGCCAGTGGAAGGTTTTTGCTCATTTAAGGCAATCCCAACTGTCACGTTAAAAAAATATCTGCTGCTTTTTCAGAAACAGCACAACACTGAAAAGACATGGGGAGATGAGTAAAGAAATGGAAAATAACACAATTTTTCATAGCTTTTCGCACCTGATGATTGCCTGACATGGCCCTGCATGTACAAAGCACCAACCTGTGCTGTGAAATATGTCAATGTGCAGTCATGAAAAATTTAAGAACAGAGTTTAAAGCTTAGTTTAAAATCTTAGTGGAAGTTTATATGAAAAATGCATTGAAGGTGTACCTACACCACATCAGTAACAAAGTATGCACACTTATGGTTTCAAACTACATTCGTCTGTGACTTTACATTGAGGGTAGAGCTGCAAACCTAAACTTTCTGTTCCTGCAGCTAAAGTTTCTGTGATCAGAAACTGAACAGTAGTTACCAGTATTAAGTACTGTATGACACACAGTTGAGGACCTTATTCAACAGAGGACAGAGATACCTAAATATAAATTTTCTTATTACATATTTATGCTGATTTCCCTTAGATAGAAAACCATTTTGGAAGCTTTCTTAAATTATTTTTCTCTCTTTGTATTTCAATTGTTGCATTTGAAGGGATATCAGTGTTTTGAAAGATGATTTTAAAAAAAAATGAAGTCATATTTCTGATGATTGCTAAAACATAAATGCTAAAAGATAAATCCTATGGGCATTTATCTCAGGGCTATTTTAAATTATGAGTTCATGGCTGCAGCATTCAGAAGTTACGATGTGTATACAGCAAGCCTGAAAAGAGTGAAGGTGGGGAAGAATAAAGAAGATGGTATAATCTGAAAAACGCCTCTGGTAACCAATAACTCTGACACACATGGTTATGTGTTCTGTTGTCATCTCACAGTAAGAAACTGCAGTACTTCTCATTTCACTTAATCGGAGCAGATGGATGTAGTACTGTTAAGCATAATCTACCACAAGTAATTGTATTGCCATCTCATTGACATAAAGTCTACATCACTTTTACTTTGCTTGGCATGCACATATTTTACAAAAATGCCCCAAAGATACAACAGTAGCAAATTAAGAGATACTACAGGGAAAGATCTGGCATTCCCACCTGTTCCATCTTTTATGGTTCTCAGTATCACAAAGCCTTTGGGCTGCCCTCCTGAAGCCCTGCAGAATAAACAAATGCTTCAGCATAGCAAAGATGAGAACATGCTTGGGTGCCTTAGTAATTTGCTCTGCTCCATTTGTTTTTAACTCAAATCAGGAAGGTCAGTACCAACACAAAAAATGTGAACAAACTATTACTTCCCAAACAAACAACAAAAAAACCCACCCAGAAAGAATCAAAATTTGCATCATCTTTCTCATATATTTAGTTCAGTATTTACAGAAGTATCACTTGCAAATGGTGTCTTTCATTAATACTGTGTGTTTACTGGATTTTATTATAAAATAATCTAAAGCAACCCTGGTCATGAAAAAAACCCACACAGATCTGAAAACTATGAATTTGTTCTGAGCTGCAAACATGGGATCAATGTTTTTCTCCACTAAAGGCCAAAGAAAAAGGGAGCATATGTCTTAAACACAGCCAGGAGTTCAGCCACAAGTACTGCATGGCACCACAAGTCATGGGTGCTGTAGAGGGCTGAAATGAAGGGTCTCAGCTGCAGCCAGTACAGGCTGCTAAAACCGCAAAATGACCTGATGGCCCCTTACCCTCCTTGAAAAGTAAAATACCTCTTTTAGTTTTTCCTGCTTCTCATCACAACCACCTACCCCTGCTCATCTGGCCAGGAAGAACATAAAGAGAGTGTAATTGCTGCCCCTGCCTGTTTAGACCTGCCAAAGGACTGCTGGTTATCTTTAATCACTAACAGAAGTACCATTCTTTGAGACAAGAGTGTATGACACACAGCACAGTTTCTCACTTCCCTTCTACAGCAAAATTTTGTTTCCTGTCAAAGGAGAACGCACTAAGACAGATGTGCCCAAAAGTAAGTAATCCTTAGAAAAGCCCATCCAAATACAAAAATGATGAAATGGAAAGAAAAATAGATCATGAAGAAATCTGTCAAATGTTTGCAGAGATCAACTGAACATTAAATACACATTAGGCTGCACAGGGGAGCAAAATAGTCACACACATGGTGTAGAACTTTCTTGTCTTTGCACTGCACGGAAAGGGGTCTGCAATCATGATAATTACAGGCTTTAATAATAAGCATATGCAAGTGAATGGGGGAAAGTGGCAGTTTAATATTATTGAATCAAATGTCAAATCACGTTTCTAATTTCTCATTGCACTTTCCCACTACAGTCTTAATAGTATTCTTCTGATGTGTGCACTTGAACATATGTATGTTCTATACATACAGAGTATCTATAAGTATTTAGAATTATCTCAACAATTTAGAAAACTGTGTTAATGTTTTAATTACTTATCTTAAAAATCAAGTTCAGATCATGTCTCAGGTATTTAGTCAACCATACAGCCACACACTAATAAAATTAGTGAGTTGTCAATGCAGAAGCTTCTTTACTATTTGCCCAACTACAGATTTTTCTGATGAGCATATATAAACAGTCTGGAGTTTTCAGCTGAGATTTGAACGTATATGAAGGAATCTTTTAATAAGTTTATCTCTGATTACATTAAGGGTATGCATATGCTTAGATAAACATCCAAAGAAAATTCCCAGTTTACAATGGTGTGAGCTTTTGCTCTACACAGAGCTGTCAAAGCACTATTAAAGCACTATTAAATGGGTTTTAAAAATGAACTAACAGCACCCTTTTTGAATCCTGCCATATATTATTTGTCATGGCAATATGCATAAAACCCAGAGATGCTCTGTTTCGTTCTACTTTTAAGAAAAATAAAGTATTTCAGTTACTTGGCAGATACCATTATTTTTTGACCACAGTTTAAATTAAAATTATGCCAACTCATATCACAACAACATTCATTTTGGGGTACATGTCTGTATCACTGGTATCAGTTTCACTGGAGCATAGCTCAGAGCATACGTTACTCAAATAAAAACTTTGCCTTAAGTGTTGACCAAAAGGAGCTTCACATCTCTGTGACTGATAGATAAACTGTTTACACAAGATGAAAGTGCCAACAAGGTCAGAAGAATGCTGTAAGATACACAGTCCTGTTAAAAGTAATTGAGATAAACTTATTAAGCATGGGATGGTGTGTGGCCAAAGATAAGAGAGGAATGTGAACATGCAGATCAGGGGATAGGTCACACACAGCGCATGGGGAGGGGTGCAGTGCAGGTGAAGTCTTGCGCAGGTTCAAGTCAGTGCACACCCTTCTGATTGCAGATGAAAAAACTCATGTAACCCTGTACTGACCAAAAGAAAACTGCTTTCTGGCAGGCATATGTACACTAACACCCTGGCAGAACAACCACCCAAGGACCATCTTTGTGATATGTCGTGGTTCAAGCCCAGCCGGCAGCCCAGAACCATGCAGCTGTTCGCTCACTCCCTGCCCAGCTTCCTCCCTCCGTTCCCATAGGGATGGGGAGAAGGATGAAAAGAATGTAACTCCCGCGGGTTGAGAAAGGAACAGTCCAGTAACTAAGGTATAACACAAAACCACTACTGCTACCATCAATAATAATAATGATAAGGGAAATAACAAGGGAAGAGAACACAACCGCTCAGTACTCGCAGATCGATACCCAGCCCAATCCGAGAAGTGATCTAGCCCTTCCGCGTAACTGCCACCAGTTTATATAGTGGGCATGACATGCTGTGGCATGGAATACCCCTTTGGCTAGTTTGGGTCAGGTGTCGTGTCTCTGCTTCCTTCCAGCTTCCCCTCCTCCCTGACAGAGTATAAGACTCAGAAAGTCCTTGGTCAGAGTAAACATTACTGAGCAACAACTAAAAACATCAGTGTTATCAGCGCTGCTCCCAAGCTGAAAGTCAAAACCACAGCAGTGCACCAGCTACTAAGAAGGAGAAAAATGACTGCTACTGCTGAACCCAGGACAGCTAGAAACTTAATATTAGCTTACCGTGGCCAGGATCCAGTACCTGGATTTCTTGGTTTACTTACTGCTTAAATAAGATCTAATATAGTGGCAACATATTTGTTTTTAGAACTTCAAACTTAATCTTTTTCCTAATCATAATTAAAAGCTCTTATACCTTCTTTTTAAGAAAGACTGTTTGTCCTTTTAAGAAGGTGAAATGGTAGACTTCTGTTTATAAAAAAGAGCAAATTATGTGAGAAAAATAATAGATAACTTGGCTCTTATTTTCGTTAAAAGCATTATTTACCTTTTAGCTTTTTTTGCTCAGTTTGAATTTGAATTATTGTGTCAGTGCAACAGCTAGGAAAGAGGAGGTAAGCTAAAAAAAGGAGGAGTCCAACTAGTTGGAAACTGTGTTGCTAACTAAAAATTATGATCTGTGTGTGCAAATTGAAATAGATCCCAGGCTTCTTACTTTGGAAAGTGTAACATGATATGCAGATGTGAAGGGAATGCATCTGTTAAGGGCTCAGATAGACAAAATTATGGTGCCTGATGTAACTGCCCAGAATATAGATGAAGGCAGTTCACTACATCTTGCTCATAAAATGCTTTGCTATGTTGATATTTGCAATCCCAGAGTATAGCCACACTCCAGTGAACTGATGTTAGATATTGGTTCAGCTGTATCAGTTCTGATGGAACTTATTTACCAGCTAACAAAATCTAAATTACATTTGGAAATTTGTTTGAAGAAGGTAATCCTTGTGCTTCATTGCCTTGGCGTAATGCACTGCTGAATCACTACACTTGTCTATCCATGTAATTCTTCAGAGAAACCTATTTTTAGCAGTCACCAACAAAAATATAAAAAAGAAAATCACAATTATTTTTTTTATGTTTTCTATTAAAAGTGTTCTTCATGTAGTAGAAATGAAAATAATGTCACTACATTCATTATTTGAACACGTTAAAATTTTAACTTGAAAAGCAAAATGATGTCCTGATTGACTGATAGTAACTGCTTTTGAAGAATATGTGTCTCGCAAGTCCCATGTCACATCTGCCAGTTTCTTGTGAATGGCTGATACCCTGTGGCCTCTCAAATGCAACTAAATTCAAATTTTAAGGAAATGAGCCAAGCCCTTGCTCAAACAGTAAATAGAATGAAGGAAGTCTAGTTAGTTGACACTTCAATTTGGTGAGTTGAATAGGTCTGCTGACTTCACTGACCATAATGACTAGATTTCCATTTGCTATAATGAGAGCTCATTTGTATATGTTTACATTTACATTTTATGATATGATAAAAGCTTGTCTGCACATCAACAAATGATCTCAAAGACACAATGGCAGCTGTGGAAGCCCAAGCAGTACCCTGCCCTCAGTATTTCCAGGCCCATCACAGAAGAACTTTCAGCCTCACAAGCCCAGGGGAGCTCAGGCGTGCAATACCAGGTGGAGAAAACAAATTACTTGGAAGAAGGGAAACCCTGTGCAAGCTCTTCCCAGAAATGTGCCAGGAGACCCTCAGCCCATGTGCAGGTGTGTAACCCATCAAGATAAGTCAACACTAAAGCACCCATAGGACTGAGGGGGGTTGCTGCCTGGGGGTATGGGATGAAAAGGAGCACCATTTCAGGATTGCCCAGCACCAACTGTAGGATTCTTAAGAAAACAAAGGTGGGAAACGGGAATAATTTAGATGATTTGTGGAGGAACAAGCATGGTAAAATGGAGGAATAAGATGATAAAAAGGGCTAGTCCTACACAAACTAGCTGGTACACTTGTCTGCCTTGTTTATGATCAGCTTTCTGCCTGTTTCTAACACTTTGCCTGGGTGAGGTAATCTCCATTCTCTGTGCGTGCGCGTATGGGGGTCTGAGTGTAGCAACTGGTGTGAGACCTCAGGTCACAGGGTTTCCATGGTGGCAGCACCTTGAGTGAGTGTCTGGGTGTCCATGACCCATGTGTCAGCAACTAGAAAGATTGGAATGTGTTAAACCAAGTGCCAGCCACTGGGGTGGGACCAGGATCCTAGGGATCCATATGTTCACGATGCCAGTGACTGATGCACAGGCAGAACTCTGAGTGTATGATCACTAGTAAAGATCAAGGGGGACTATCTGGCAGGTAGGCGAAGTGGTCTGGGATGTGTGTTTTGAAGGGCAAAACCATAGAGAGGAGCTGGCTCTCAGAGGGGCCAGTGAAGTCCCAGACAGTTCTGTGCGTGCATGGCTATGGGGTTGTGTATATGTGTGAAGTATTGGAGAAGGCCTGTAGCCCTGCAGGCTCATACATGCCAACAAATGGTGGGCTTAGCCTAAAGGAAAAATGAAAGAAAGAATGGTTGAGAAGGATATGGTTTCTGTCTGTAAACAGACTAAGGCACTAAAAAACTGGGAAAGGAGAGCTTCTTAAACAGACAAACAAACCCAATTCTGCCTAAAGAACAAGTAATTGAAAGCTAGTTATGAAGTAAAAATCACAGTTGGAATTAATTTTCTAATCCGCAGAAAAGTGATTTTCACCAATAGCATTTCAATAACTTTAGGGAAGACAAGCGTCCTGTTTTTTGCAAGAATAGGAAAGTCATTTTACTGGTCTCTGCATGCTTACAATCTCAAATATCTCTTTAATTAATCGAGATACACAGAGAAATGAAGAATATGACAGAAGGATAAACTTAAATACCAAGCTAAATCTTTATCAAAGGAGAAAAGCATTCCATGCATCAGATGTGCAGATTTCACAAAAGGTATGCGAGAGCCAACACGTGACTGACTCACTTCATTTATGATGTTCCAGCTATGGATAGAGAGCACCCTCTCAGGCCCTACACTGATAATATGAAGCAATTACTTGTAGTAGCTAGGAGGTAAAATGTATAATAAGGCATGCACCTCTAGTCTGACATTCTATGTGTCAAATATTTAACTTAAATGAAATTAACCATTGGAATAAGAATTCCATGCAAAATCTTTAAAATATTATTGAAGGTTTTTCTAGAATATATTTAACATCTAAGTAAAAACCCTGATAGGTGCAGAATTCAGACGTAAAATGATGTCACTTTAAAACAAAGGTCAGATCAGATCAACACATTATTTCCTTCTTAATGTGAATTACAGATGCATTTTTTTCATGTACAAACTTGATTGCCAGAATGCAATCAGAATTGCACTTGCTGACCAGCAAGATTCTAGTATGGGGGAGAAAAATGTGTGCTTACCTTCAGTGCTACTGGAAACAAATGTAGTTGAACGTTTTTATTACTGCTGCTAAATTTTGCATTTCAATCTCTTTCCTTAAGAATTAAATTTAGGGCAACCCCCCTGCTGTCTTAACCAACCTAGAAATCAAAACTCTTAACTCTTCTCAAAATGTGTAACATACCCAGACACACAAAACAGTATTTTTGTTTGTTTCTTTTATTGAAACAAAACAATGTGAAAACAAAATTGAAATAATTGCAAGTACCTCTTTTCTGAATAATTTGGATGGCACATACCAAATTCTTTTCTTCCTATCATGAAATTTCAGTGAAATCAAACACAACTGATGCTCAGAATCTCTTAATAATAATATTATAGTCTTATAATATTTTTAATCAGAAATAAGTGGTTTATTTTGTTATTTATTAAGATATGGCCCAATATTAACATTTTCATTATCTAAAATTTTCAAAAGGTAAGATTTCACATCATAAATTTGCAAAATTCATTTTTAAAATCTGTGTGTATGCACTAGACTTAATAAGTATGCACCAAGCTAAATCACCTGACCTTCAAAAATTCTGAGCATCCTGAAATTTCATCTGAAAACAAGTAATTTATAACACTGAATATTTGTAAAGAGAGCATGAAGTAGGTACAGAGAAGTAAAAAAGAAACTTAAGGAAAATCCCAGATTATTTTTGTTGTCTGCTTCTGGTTTCCATCCTGTCTAAATTTGCCTTTCCTGCTACAGTGAAAAGTGTAGCTATAATGATGGCTTGGCTTTTGTTTACTTACTTATTCACAACTGTGATGAAGCTTATATTTATCTTTTGTTCAGAGATCCTGTGGAGCTCCTCTTTTTCTTAGAACAGAAATTCTTCTTTGTAGGAGGTGAGTACACCAGGAACATTTGGCATTGTTATAGATAGCTATAACCAATGTTTTGAAAATGACCTATGAATGCTAGCAGCAATTCTTTTTTTTAAAAAAAAAATCATGTTGATACTGAAAGATACACACTGCATAAATGAATATGTGCAGTAGGTCATAAATTATTTATGTAACTTTCAGGTTTCATTGGATAAAATGGTAAAATGTCCCTCCAACAATCATATCATTCTGTAAGTTTCAGAAAGAAGTTCAAGTAGTTCTAATTAAGAACTGACTAACCAAATTAGTATCTTGTAATGCATATCCTAATAACAGAAAACAGATGCCACTAAATCTTGATTAGTGTTATTGACAATGCCTGGAGCTAACAGAGATAGACAGTGCATATGTATATTAACATCACATTCACTCAATTCAGAATGTGTGCTGTGTGCCACAGGGACCACCTGAGGCAAAAAGCTTACTTACATACCCCCATTTTTATAAATATTTACTCAGTCATACACTTGCTGTGTTATGTTTTATGTAGCAGCTCACACAAGGAAGGAAACATTTCTCTTTATTAAGTAAACAAATATGATATTGTAGAAGTAAAGTATTTCTTAGACTCACAGAATCATAGAATGGTTTGGGTTAAGGAACACTTAGTTAAGATCATTTAGTTCCAACCCCCCTGTCATGGGTAGGGACACCTTCCACTAGACCAGGCTGCCCATTCAACCTGGCCTCGAACAATTCCAGGGATGGGGCAGCCACAGCTTCTCTGGGCAACCTGGGCCAGTGTCTCACCACCCTTACTGCAAAAAAACATCTTCCTTATGTCCCAGCTAAATCTACCCTCTTTCAGTTTAAAATCATTGTCCCTTGTCCTGTCACTACAGGCCTTAGTAGTGACAGGCCTTAGTAGTGACAGGCCTTAGTCTCTCTTCGCTTGCCAGCCAAACAACCAAACAAACTATAGCTCAAACAAAAGTTTGGGTTACTCTCAAAACCAAAAGTGATTTTTGAGCAATGTAAATATCCCAGTACCTCAGAGTTGCTGTTCTGCCTGTTTTCTTCGAAGTCCTTACTCCACTCAGAGCTGATCACACTCTCAAATATGCCAACATAATGTCATTTTACTAGATCTACCAAATAGACTTGGATTAGCTTAAATACCTTGGATTTCATTTAATCTGGATAGAGAAAGTACACATTTTATTATGAGAAAGGAAGATTTTAACCTACATCTATAAGAGTCTATTTGAACTCAGTCTTTTATATCTTCATTAAATGCCTACAACTTTGCAGGGAAATTAAAAATTTTTGGAGGTATGTACAAAACCCCAGTAATTTCAAAGCAAATCGCATTCAGGAAAAAGTGTTAAACATGAGTTCAGGCAGGGAAGAGGTTGTACATTTTGTTTTCTTTTTTTTTTTCCTAAAAAGAAAAGCCAAAAACTAGAAGGTAAAGCTTTCTGTATATGCATCTGTGGTAAACTGCTCTATAAATTTGGATACATTATGTAAAAAGAGAACACTAATGTTTGTCAAAAAGCTATGTTAGGAAAGTTAATTAGGTAATGTCCATGCACTGCTACTGAAATGCAAAGCAGAATGTAAATTCAAAGCATTACTTTTATTATTATTATTATCTTACAGTTTTATCAGGTACCTCTTCTGCAAAATGTGTCAAATTTCTTTTTAGATATATGCCCCAGGAATCTTTGAAGCTAGCTGGTATACATTTGCTTTACATTTGAAGTACATAAAGATTAAATATTATAGGTGACAAAATGTATGATAAAATCCATATTTCTCATACAGATTTCAGAATTAGCTGTAAAAAGGCCATATATCATTTTCTGTATGTTGTTATGACACATTAAGTGAAGGCCAAAAACAGACACAGAACTTTGGGGATTTGTTGATCAAAGAAATTTCTTCCAGTTTGAAATGCAAAATAAGACAGCCCTGCATTGCGCTTGTGTACCCTTTTATATTCAGCAAACCTAAAGAGAGCTTTACAACTAGCTATAACTCACCATATGTTTGAAAAAGCAAGCATAATGAAGAACAAAGTTCTGTAGCAGAATTCTTGAGACTGGGAAGAGAAGCCCACCTATGCCTAGTGCTTCTGTAATGGCAGCTAACTCCATGTTCTAAACAAACTTTTCAGCTTTAGAGGAGACATTGAACATAGCAGTTTACATTGTTGCAAATTACTTATTTTAATAGCTTCACCTGACTCATAAATAAGGGTTTGGAATGTTAGTCAAATCTGTTTATGGCAAGAAAGAGAAACCTGTGTATTTCAGTTCAACGTGTTGACAAATATGTAAAGTTTTCATTTCTCAAAATAATATTGAGGAAATAATCTTTCAAGCTTAAGAAATATCCCAAATTTTCATATATGCATTGGTTGGAGAAGGTCAGAATCACCCAGTCTTTCTCAAGATTAACCATGGAAAACTACAAAATCAAATTGCATGAAGCATCTAGAAGTTCATATAATCATCCAAAAGTATGAAAAATGGGAGGTGCATAATAAATAAAAATTCTATATGATATACAGGCATATTTAAGTCATGCATACTTAGAAGTCTCTTAAATTCAAAGTGTCATACTTCCCCCTAAAGACAGAATCAAATAAAATTTTATGTTCAGCACAGGTTTGCATTTTCTAATGATCTTATTAAAGATTAATTTGGACATAAAATTTTCCTTACATGAAACATTTAAGTCCATACTCTCATTTGAAATACTAATAACTTTATTCATTTTAATAAATACAATCAACTTGCAGTTGCAACAAAATTCCCTGTCCAAAAACCTGCTATGCACTCAGTAACAAAACCTAAGCACACATGAAAAACTTTTAACTGTTTACAGTTCATTACGTTTATTTCTCAACATGTTTTATACAACATCCAGAATGTTGTAAATTCATAGCTAGTTAATACAATATTTTTTTCTCCTCTGAAACTACAGCCTGTAATACCTCTATTTTTCTGTAAGAAAATAAAATTTTGAGTTTATTGTGTTTAATGGGAATGATGGCTGGTTTATGAGTTCTCATTGTTCTGTAATCCAACAATAATTCTATATATGCAGTCAATAATTTTAAATTTACCTCTGAGTCACCACAGAAGACAATTCAGACTGTAAATGTATGTCTTCTCACAAAGCCACCCCTGCAGCCACACACAGTACCAAAACCTTGCCATGTAAACCCAACAAGGTATATTTTATCCATATGGAAGTTGCTAAACTCTCAGATCACATTTCCATTTTGCTACTAAAATGCAGCATTTTTTCGGGGGGGGGGGGGGCGAGGGAGGTGTTATGTTGCCTTTGGGAAGAAGAAACTGAGTAACCCAGCTAAATCTCACCGTAGCACAAAATGTAAATAAAGAGGTATTACATATCCATTCATAAGTTAGGAAGGAAGTGTATTCAATATGTAACATATGTAATGCATTTTACCATGCTGGAAGAAAGGAGTCTTTTAAAATAATGAAATTAATTTTAAAGGAATTTTCTGTCTTAGTCAGAAATACTTTAATTCACAGTCTAATAGAATTGGTGACAATTTGCCTGAGTTCATCACACATACAAGAAGTTTTCTCCTAAGTGTTTCTATAACTATAAGATTAAAAACTGTCCAAACACAGGGGGAGAAAAAGGAAGGGTTTTTTAATTTTTTCCTCAGTGAGATATCTAAAAGAATAGGATTTCAGATGAACTGACTTTTAATTTGAATCTCTGGCAATGAATTACGTCTTAATGATTTTCAAGAAGTATTTTTTACATTTCCATTAAGAAAGTAAAATCCTCAGCTAATCAAAATGAACTTGCTCTAACAAAGACATAATCTGAAGAGTAAAGTTGATTGGCATATAGTCAATCATTTTTCAAACTGATGATCTGTGTATGATGAATTTTATGATTAAAATACTTGATACAAAATATGAAAATATTTCTCTTCATACATTTTAAATACATATATTGGTCTCTACTTCTTTTATTGGTTACCATTTTATTCCCTGTTAAATTATAGTTCCACGAGCAAATAAATGAAAACACATCGATAAACTTTTGCATTATGCAATTGTCTTACCAGTGTGCTGAAAAATGTGAAAATGTGTTTCATGTACATGTTACTTCCAGGCCATATCTAGGAAAAAAAAGAGCCTTATAATGGGTTTTTTGGGGGCTTTTTTTTCCAAATAATTGCAAAACACCAAAACACTGACCAAAAAAAAAAAAATCCTAACAAAATGACAAAAAAATTCTGTTCCTCCCTAATGGTTATTTTATCATCTGTGGGTTTCCACACCAGTGTAGGTTTTTTGGTTATTTGTACTTACTATCATGATACAATAATAAATGTGTGTGTGAAGTAATGAAAGGCACCTATTAACATTGCATTGCCTGAAGTGAAACTTCTGTGATTAACTTTGACTAGACATATAATGTTCATCTAAGAACATTAAGAAAACTTAGCATAACTGATTTTTATTACCAAGCTGCATTAATAAATTATGGATCACAAAAAAAATTAATTACACCTGAATTATTACTGAAAACCACCAGGTAGCCTCTCTGAAATTACAACATAATTATGTTTAAATTGCAGTATACTTCTTTAAGAATACAGTTTTAGAAAGAAAAAAAATTTCAAGTACAGGACATTTTGCACAAATCTATAAAGAAGAGTCTAAATACATTGAAAATTCTGTCCTTGTGAAACATTCAAGGTGGAGATGCATCTTTCTCAAATACACCACAAAAAAAAAGAAACCAAAGTTAATAGACATAATTGAAATTTAAAATTAGTTTATATGTATATATTAGTTAAAATGGTTTTCTTTGGGTGATTTCTCATTAATCAAATGAAAGGTGGGACTTTGGTTCTTCTTCTGCTTTATGGTATCATGTGTAAGATTATATCTTGCAGTGTTAACACTCAATACCTGAAGTAAAAGATAAAGAAAAAAAGTTATCAAAGCAAGTAAGTGTGATGCCAGGGTCATCTATTTATACTTACCTCTTTTAAAAAATGCAACATTTTTATGTACTGATTGTAAGGATATACAGGCAAATGACCTAGATCCTGGCCTGAGGTTTAGCTAAGAGAACAGACTATAAGAAACTGCTGAACATGACTTAACAAAAGGCTGAGCATGACATATAAAACAGCAAGAAGCTTATAGAAGTTACAGATAGCACCATGAGGGATGGCCAAACGACACAGGTGACTGAGGTTGGGGCATTCAGAAGATGAACAATTTCCAAAGGGAGCACTGGGGTTTTTTCTGGGGAGGAGAATGTCAGGGAACCTCATTGGCGATACCATGTAAGACTGAAGTCACCTTGGTAGTGGTATCAGATACACCAAATCTTGATATGGATATAGTGAAACTTGGACCAGTGGAGAAAATGTAATTTTGTGGCAGATTGTTTATTTGGTAGGTAACAAGGTAAAAAAAAGGGACAGCTTAAGGTAAATGAGTGAAAAACATGCATGAGGAAACAGAAAGAAGAGGAAGCAAAAACTGCAGGTCAGCTGTAAGCAAGTACATTTGCCTGATTGAGACCTGCCTTGATCACTGTACTTTATCCTATTATATCATATTCCAAACAATTTTTTTTTTTTGTGAGTCTGTGATCTCAGTCTTCATGTGTATGTGTGATTAGAGGTTTAGGTGGTGGCAGCTGGAGATACTGGTGTTTTAGAGCCAGCTGCTGTGTGCATGTGTAATTTGTTAGCAAATGTCAAGATGGACCAGTCAATGAGCAGAAGACCCACATCTGGGAAAACCCAGCACTTGAACTAATGACTGTATAAGTGACCTGGGATCTGGCCATGAGCATTAAGCTGACCTGAATAATGTGCTAATATGTAAGGGATCTGTGACTGTGGTGTGCTTGTAAATCTAGATAGCTTGGGTTGCAGGGAAGAACGCATCCACCAGTGAACCGTGATCCTGATCCACTGGAAAGAGGAGCAAACCTGTGCTTCCTGTGCTCACATTTCTGTGGGAGGCATTGGTGTTTATGGTGGGTGCTGTTAAACCAGTGCTCTGTGGCAAGCGTGTTAACGTCCTCCACATGTGTGCATGTGCATGTGTATGTGTTTGAATATCTGCCTCTGGAAAGCTCGCTCCACCTTGCTGCTTGTCAGACCTGTAGATGGACACAACAGCCACAGCCTCCTCTAGTAGAAGAGTGCATCAAATTTGACCGAAACAGACTAGGAAGGAAAAAAAAAAGGGTTTTGAATCTCACTTTATATTATATAAAGTTATCCTATTTTGAATTACTAGTTTAGTAACTAAAACCAGAAGGCATTCAGTTTGCTCCTGATGTTGGTACACTTACATGGATGCACGTACACCTAGATATATAGGCAAATTAAGTCAGAATTTCAGAATTTTAAAAATAAAATTTATTACTTGATGAAACATTCTTGAAAAGCTTCCTGTAAGTTTTTTTCTTGTCATAGTCATCACAAATTCCCAAATATGCCACAGCTTATTATAAAATGCTATAATTTAACTTGTAATATTTTCATTCGCATTGTCATGTGTTCAGCACAGTCTGAGTTGCCAAAGAAAACTCATCAAGTTGCATTCTAGTGTGAATTAAAAGGAGAAATATTAATCTGTATTATTAAAATATTAATCCTTTTTATCCAATTTCCTTACTATCTGATATCTGTGACTTGCTGCATTATTAATTCTTGGGACATGATCAGAAGATACTATTAAACGGATATTACACCACACATTGTCTATGAAAAAAAAATATATATTCAAGGGCTGAAAGTGGAGGAAAGGGACAATGGAAAGTGATGATCTCTTTAGAGAGGTTACTTTTGTTATAGATAATGAAAGAACAGAATATAAAACTGAAATTGTTATGTTAAGAACGATCTTCCCACTTAAATGTTTGCAAAACGATATTGGTATTTGAAATATTATGCAAATATAAGGAACGTGAAAGTGCCTAGCTCATTCATTGATTCTGATTTTAATTTAGTCTTGAAAAAGTACCTATCATACTTTCCAATTATCAATACTTGTTTTTTCATTTCTGCAATAGAATTCTTATAATTCATAAAATATTTTAGGATTTTTTTTAAATTTTATGTTGTGCATAGACAAATACTCATAAAAATTAACACTTTGGTTAATTCCTGCTACATGCATATACTCAGTATCCTGCAGATAGTTAGAACATTAACATCCTTTAAAGTGGATTCCATATCACATATGCAGTGATGTAGATATGTTTACTGTTTATTTTCCTTATTTCCTCTTTTACAGCAGTACTTTGAATTTCCATCTTCTAACAGAGTAAAGAATTGCCAAGAATAAGTATTTTCTTGATGCTGATACTACAAAAGGCTTTAAAGTAAATGGAAATTCGTGGTTTTGTTTCCTAATTTTTATGTCATTTTGTTTGTAATTTTCTACTTCATTTTGGGACAAGACATATTGTTAAAAAGGATGAATACTTCAGAAATAGTATTCACTATGAATACTTTATTTAGGCTCTAATTTGTAAAATATGAAATAAATCCTTCATGACTGAAGAAGAATTGCACAAAAATGCAGTTAAAAATAATGAGTTATTTTACTAAAATTTTCAGAAAAATGAAGCAAAACAAACAAAAAAGAAATGTGGCTGAGAGGGCTGAATAAATACTGGGGTGGGGGGGAAGATTGTTAATGAATATAAATGTTCACTGTAACTGAATTTACGATGCTCTGTCTTTGTTTTCCCACCATAATTAATTAATATTTTATTATTATTATTTAATGGGTAATAATGTTTACAGAAACAGACTCTTCAGATTGCCATAGTGAATCTGAATTTGCTCATGTAAACATGAATCCTTATTCTGAAATCAAGAATTTAAGAATTTTGATCCTCACAAATGACAGAAATACAGCTTAAGACATACATGTTCCATGTAGTAGACACAGCTCTATGGATTAATATCCAGTTACAGAATCTCTAAGCCATACCTATCCATTTTTCTATGATGTGGGCCAAGAAATAGATTTTGAGATTACCTTTAAAAAAGATGGACTATATATTAGATATGCTTGTCTACATACTGTGATTTTCTCTTCTTGGTCATCTTTCGTTAAGACAGGAAGATGTTTGTCGGTTGTTGCCACCATAAAGCTATCACCCTACACAATGCAGTCAATTGCCTTAGATGACATTTAGTTAGGATAATGTTACTTATTTCTGCTATTTCTGATACTTATTTAAGAGGAAAATTAACCCTTAGAAATATTCCTTCACTGCTACTGTCAGCATGAACATCATTATTGTTTCCAATTACATAATATTTCAATACACAAATATTACATAGGCAAATTCTTACAAAAATAATTTCACTGTCTTAGTCAGATATTGTCCTGTCCTCACTATTAAAAAGAAATGATATATATATTACCATTTAGTGCAGATCACTATTTTTCCAAAAAGAGTAAGATAGCCTGCTACTTAAATCTTCCTCTGAGTCTAGGACTCAAATGATGCACATTATGTAGGTTAAGTATCTATATAGATGAAGGTTCAACAAAAGTAAACTGTAGAAGACCTAGGACTTGTGACACAGCAGTGGAAGCCTTTCAGGCATCTCATAGGGCACTAAACACCACTGAAAGGGTAGGTATCTGAGCTAACCACTGAGTAAGGTTAAACTGCAGATTCAGACAACTAGCTTCTCTTATTTATAGTGTACGTTCTTGTAAAGATATCTAACTCTTACAGAGCTATCTAAATCACAGATAGTAAGTGGTGGTCTGGAGACTTATAAATCTAATATCAGAATACATGATTGTATCTGGTCTTCCAAATAACTCTATTGCTACCTTGACTGCGAGTAAATCACCACTGGCTAAATGGAAGCTTAAATATCTGGCTGACATTTAAAATCATATAGTTCAATTTAGCTCTCTGCAGATAGCGGTTAGATGTTAAGTCATCTAAGTTACCCCTCTGACAGGGTCCTGCAGATGTCACCAAGCCTTACTGTCCCTGCTGAGCCCTCTCTGGTTTCCTCCGCCCCTACCCAAAGCCAAAGGCGCCATTTCAGCTCCCTGGGGCTGTCAGTCTCCAGCTCCCATGAGCCTGCCCTGCCCAGCCGTGGGTCTTGCTGAGCCAGGCCCACCCGTGGTCCCATGTCTAAGACCAGCTTTGAACTGTGTCTCCTCCAGACAGGTACTCAGTGCCTCAGCAACCACTGGCTGCCCTGCTACTGGCTGGGCTGGTGGAACGAGCCCTGGATCTAGGAAAAAAGGTCCTGTGCTGCCCATCACAGGAAAACCCCATCACTCCTGGCACCAGGAGCCCAGGTTGCTCTGCCCTCCCTGCTCCCTGTTATGTACTCAGAGCAGGCAGTCAAAATAGAGTTTTCAGGAGACCACCATCTTCTAAAACAGGTGCTGGAAAACAGGAAAGATACCACCACACACTTAAGATGTCACTTAATCTTGTGGGCAACATCTGTTTTCAAGGTCTAAGCAGCAGAATCCCACCCTACAATAGGACCTGTCATTTTGATTCAATCTCTGTTCTGTGTGGAAAGGCATTTCCTGAGGGTGCTTCATTAGTGCTTTAGTGGTAAAATGGGTTCTTCCAGACCTCTTCTGCTAAGTTTCTTACCTAAAAGTGAAGATAATCATATGTACAATGATTTTATTTCCTATAGGTTCTCAATTTCACAGAAGACTCATCTCAAAGTTTGTCTCTAAACAGGTATATAAATTAAATTTGATGTTAGTCATAAGGTTAATATACAGCCATACTAACTGTGTTGTGTCCTGTTGCTCATAGAAACTACTGATTTTTAACCAAAGATGACTAATATATCATCTAGGATGAAATGAATTTTTGCCCCTAGATGATGGTGTGCAAATAAATCTAATAAACTTGTGATACCAAGGAGAAACTCAGTAATAAACGTGCATGCAATTATATATGTAAAGCAGCCATTTTTGTTTCTTACTGTTAATAAAAGGCTTGTGAAAAATGACACTGCAATGATTTGGTGTCAATAGTATGAAGTGCCATGAAGCAAGTCATCATGAAGTAAGTGGTTTTATTCACATTACTGTGTAAATTCTTTGCATTTCTCTCTACACTGATAAGATCCAATAACATTGGAGATTTCCCCCAGCTTGCATGTTATTTATACAGTGAACAGAGCCGGTGCACATCTGTTTCAAAGGGACCCTTGTGTTGCTTAATTTGGCATGAGCAAACCAAGACACCTAACTTATAAACCTGCTAGACTGTCACAAAGAACATGGGGAAGATTGATAAGGCTGATAACAGTGAAAGAGAAATCCAGAGGTTCGGAATGTAGTCAGAGAATAGTGGAACCTACTGGAAGTGACCGAAAGAATTAAATTATCAGAAACCTTTTTTCCTAGATCCAGTCAGAAAAAGTGCACTGTATTGAAGGATTTCAACCACTTGATTGATGACTTCATCATGATTTGGACCAATTTACAAATATTTCAGCTGGCCTCAAAATGGAATAGAGCTTTGTTTGACAGACCTGAAGTCCTGCGGTCCCTTGTGTCACAGTTGACATACTGGGCTAATTTATGTTCATACTCTCATACTCTCCTACTAGATGTTCAGTAAAGAAATGTAGAAGATCTTAGGCTAATAATCCAAGTTGGTTTTTTTTAGTCTATAAACCTCTGTAAAGCAAACCATCCTTTTAAGGTTTCCATCACTTTGCTGAACAAACTATTCAGCCTTTGAACAACTCTTTTCCTTTAGATCATGCAGTTCAAATTCTTTATCCGTGAATTTTTATCAGTTTACAGGGTCTTATGGAGACAGTGACAAGAAAGCAATATGCATAACACGAAGCTTTTCAGACAATTCTCTAAGGCAGAAGAATCCAAATTCAATGCAACTTTTATCATGCTGTTATGATAAAACTAATTTTCTTCACTGAAATAATCTTTTGTTTCCTACTTCAAATGTGATATCCTAATTCAAATACAGATCCCAGTACTTTCCATGTTCCTTTGATTTAAAGCAAATATTAAATGATTCATGTTGTTCTAAACTGTCTGCAGATGTGCATTTATCTAAAACACCAAGCACCTGTCAAGTATTTTGAATACTCAGGGAAGGGGGAGGAGGAAAACCAGTTTGTTACAGTTGCTAGAGGTAATAAAACATTGAGGATGTTCTGCTTCTGTGGTTAAAGAGTTGTCCTAGAAGTATGATGCAGCTTCAACTTGCTTTCACTGGTACTGTTGCTCAGTTTCAAAAAAGGGTTGTGATTAATGATAAGGATGTCCTGCATTCAGTTATTTTTCTCCTTCTTAGTAGCTGGTGCAATGCTGTGTATCAGCTTTAGTCTGAGAACAGTTCTGATAACACACTGATGTTTTTAGTTGCTGTTAAGTAATGTTTACCCCAATCAAGGCCTTTTCAGTCTCATGCTTTGCCAGTTAGTAGGGGCTCAAAAAGCCAGGAGAAAGCAGAGACAGGATACCTGACCCAAACTAGCCAAAGGGGTATACTACACCACAGCACGTCGTGCCCAGTATATAAACTGGGGAGAGTTACCTGGAAGGCCCAGATCAATGTTGGGGTTGGGCTGGGTATCGGTCAGCAGGTGGTAAGCAATTTTATTGTGCATTACTTCTGCTTATTGTTTTCTTTCTTTTCCCCTTTTAGTTTTATATTCTCTTCCTTTGTTATTTCCCTTTATTATTAATGGTAGTAGTTTTGTATTATACTTTAGTTATTGGGCTAATCTTATCTCAACCTGTGAGGTTTACATTCTTTCAGTTCTCCCCATCCCACCTGGAGGAGGGCAAGGGAGGGGAAGAGTGAGCGAGCAGCAGTGTGATTCTGAGTTACCAGCTGGGCTTTAACCACGACACAGGCTGAATCGTAAACTGAGGAATTGAAGTAACTGGCAACAAATTGAATCAACATTAATTCTTTTGTCTGTACAGCACTAATCTTTTACAATTAATGTGGAATTTTAATCTTGAGTTCAGACCCAATTAAAAAAAAAAAAAGGTCTTTAGAAAACCAACTTTGCCATCCACAATACTGAAGTTATTACCATTTTGTCTGTTATCTCAAATTAATTCTTCTGTCTGAACCATCATTATTTTTTACTGTTCTGTTTACCAAAGTTTTCTTGTTGCTATGTATTATTTCTATAGCATGAACAGTGCAACTGATGCTAAGTAGACAGATTTGAGGACGAAAGTAGGCTTGAAAGACCATACATTTAAATATGCATGTAAAATAATACAGAAGAAAAGCTAGAAAAGCAAACAGTTGCAAATACATGGTAAAGTCAAGCAGTCACTAAATATCACATTTTTTTCATCTTCATGTTATTTAACGACTTTTTAATAGCAGTTCAAATAAGAAGGACATGCTTAAGATGTAAACCACCTAACTTGGATGACATTTCTAATAAACTTAATCATAATTCTTTAATGTTCTGTAAAAGTTTCTGTTAAAGATTATTAAATAGCATCCTTTATTGAAAGTTTATACAGTGTTTTTCTTCATTTTGACTGGTGTACATCTACATAAATTGCAAGGATCAATAATAAACTTAAGTGATATACAAGTAAGGTATCACAAACCCTAGTAGAGAACATATGGGCAGCATGTTCAGATGTTTAATTTTTGTGTTCAATCTCAGTTTCTGACTCGCTTTTCATTACATTTCCCACAGACTGCCTATAACCTGTAGCATCAAGATTGATGTACAGTGGGGTCCTGCTAGAGAATGCCAACTGTTAGCTTAGCAGAGTGCAGGCTAATATCCATTTTAATTGCATTCATATCTTTCATATCATTTCTTCCTAGAATGTTGGAAAATTAAGTCATTGATAATAGTGTCTGTAATTTTAAATTTAACTTGTAAAACCAAAGCACTACTTTTTATGCAAAGTTCTCTTTACAAAATGTAATATAATGAAGTTGTTGCACCTACAGCACAGTGCTGGATTTGGAGTTGGTTTATATCTCCTATTCTTGCTCCTTGATGATGTTTGGCTAGAAGCTCTCTTTTCTACTGTTTTCTTCTAGCTGCTTTTTTACGATATTAGTAATTTTTCGTAAAATGCTGGATTTTATAAATTCTTTATAAAATGTAAGAACTTGCATCTTGTATGCAATCACCATATTTAACATGGGCAGTGGACTTTCACCTTTTTCGAACTTAATAACTTTTCAGAACTGTCTCAATCTAGTTTGTTACCAGTAAATTAAGCTTAATATAAATGATATATTCTTCGATACAAGGTCATTTGTTCATCAGTCTATGATTTTGTGATTTGTGTCAAGCTCATCCTGACTTTTAAATGGAAGCACTGAATATCATCAACTTTTAAAAACTCCCCTTGACTTCCCTGCTAAAGGATAAAAATAAAGTGATCTGAAACCTTAATCAGACATAACTTTTACTGACTCCAATAGGAGTGTCTTCATGACCCTAAAAGTCAAACTATTTAATTACTTAAATGTGTATTTATTTTTTTTCAATCACAAAGACATTCAGAATTTTCGTAATTAGTATTTTATTTTCTCTCTCTATTCCCTTCTCTCTCCTTTTCCTTCCCTTCCCATGTTTTACTTATTTATTTGCTTACATACTTGACAGACATGCTTATGACAACACAACCAGCCACCACACCGTTATAATTTTTTTTTTATTATACTAAAAGTTTTAGTATGTAAATGAAAGTAAAATACATAGGAATTGAAATACTACTTTCACAATCAGGAAGATATTATTTTAATAGATAAGAGAATGTAAAATCTGACTGGGTAATAATGTTATCTGTGCAAAGATTCTATAGAAAGTTGAGTGCTACACTTCACATCTTAAATATTCGTGATTTTGAGAGACTATTTGGATGAACTTATTAGTCATAAGGGAAAATCTCTCAGAAGCAGTATGCTGTGGTAACAACCATAAGCGGTGCAATTGAAAAAGTAGTTCAAGTGATATTTAAAACTCCTTTGTAAAAGTGCCTGTAAAATGATTTCCATTAGAATTGCATTCTTGTTTTCTCATTAAATTAATTTTTTAACTTTTGTAATTTCCTAGGTTTTTTCAAGTAATTATGTTTCGTTTGTTTATGCATAAGGCTAAACACTTTACTGCTAAGTCTATGCAGAATCAAACGCAGAGCTAGATATATTAAAATAAAGTGATGGGTTACATACACTGAAATATCGCTTTCTTTCAATGACATTTTGATTTTCTTAAGTCAGTAGACCATGAAAGTTCATTTTGACACATACTGGCTCAAGACAAAATTTCCTCCAGCTCTGTAATCATATCTTTCAGTGTTTAGGCTACCAAAAAGACAGAGCTCATATTCTCATTCTATTTTGAAGATGAAAAAGCAATTTTGTGCTGAACCACAGGAGGTATAGTGAAGCCCAGGCAGCAAACACTATTGGACATAACTGATTTGAATTCTTAGATGAGAAGATGCATGGGCAATACAGAAACAAGTCCTGAAAAGATTGGAAATGGAAGAAAACTGCTTGAGCTTGAGTACATAATCAGAAGCCCACTGAAGTCTGTGAGATGCAGTGTCAGCAGGAGGAAAAATAATTTGCTTTTCCAGCTTCAGGATGGTTGATGGAAAGGAATAGTTGTTGCTCCAAAAAGATGGAAAGATAATGAGAGGAAGAACTAAGCCGCTTAATTGAAAGGCATCAGAGAGGATAAAATACAGTGAATACTATGATTTTGTTTTCTTTTTGTTTAATTAAAAAATTCAAATAAAGCTCTCCTTTCTACAACTATTTACTTGTAATAGAAGTTGTAATGAAAAGTTGTCATGAAAAAAAAACCAAAACGAAACAGAAAAAACCCCAGAAACACCACAACAAAGAACCACCTCCTACTTATCAGCAAGAAATAGAAATCTTTTCATTCCAAAAGAAAAGAAATGTTTGTTTCAGTTAAATAGGACTGATTCATCAGGGGTTAATTATTCATGCTGAAGTCTGCATTTATTTATTTTCCTTTAGCAGGGAAGTCAAGGGGAGTTTTGAAAAGCTGACTTCAGGATTTAGTCTACAATATTCTGTGCTCCATTTACAAGTCAGAATGATCCCAACACAAATCATAGGATCATAGAATCACAGAATCATAGAATCATAGACTCATAGAATCATAGAATCATAAAATCATAGAATCATAGAACGGTTTGGGTTGGAAGGGACCTTAAAGCTCATCTACTTCCAAACCTCCTGTAATGGAGAGGAACACCTTCCACTAGACCAGGTTGCTCAAAGCCCCATCCAACCTACCTTCAACACTTCCAGGGATGGAGTATTCACATCTTCTCTGGGCAACCTATTCCAATATCACACCACTTTTATAGTAAAGAACTTCTTCCTAATATGTAATCTAAATCCACCCGCTTTCATTTTATAGCCATTCCCCCTTGTTCTGTCACTACATGTTCTTGTAAAAAGTCCCTTTCCAAGTTTCTCATAGGCCCTTTTTGGGCATTACAAGTGAGAGTCATCCCATCTAATTTTAATCATCTACAAGACAGGAATTTATTCTGAACTTATTGTGTAAATGACTGTGAAAGAACATAAAAAGCTTTTCTAGAACCTCTTCTTTTAATCATGCCAGGACAAAGAGAATCATCCTTGACGACTAACTTATGATGGCCCTTTCAGTGCACCCACATTTCAACAAAGCCTCAAAGGCAAGAAGACCAAACATCATGTTCAGGTTATATATGCTAAAGAAACACACTTTATATGTGGAGCCAAGGATTAATTTATAATATATATATACTATATTAAGTTTTAGCAATTCAATCAACGTATTTTACACTAAATTCAAATTATGCAATTATTGCAGCTTTTTCCAAAGTAATCCCCATAGAACTGATATGCACACATTTTCTATAATATATGTCTTTAGTTTATGCTTTGCTCACTCTTTTCAGGTCCTTCTAGATTCTAAGGTCAATATTGCTAGACTTCTTCAGTAAGAAATGGGTAGGGACCATAGGAAGTCATCACTGCCTTGAGGTCTTTGCTGCAAAAAGTTTGACCCAAGGTTGTTCTTTTTTGACTCTTAGGTCCATTTAGAATTATTTTTTATGTTTTTTAACACAGTCAACTTGCTGTCCTTAAACAGGTTTGCCAGACTCCAAAAGCTTTATTACTTAAATGAACAGAAGCTGATCATTTGGATGTTTTGCTTATAGCTCTTAAATCTTCAATATCACCTTGTGCATGTATTTCAAGGCTTCTGTCTTTTTGTGCTTGTTCTTTTGGGGCACCTTGTTAAAATCACATTTTCTTCAGTCTTCAATGGACTTCGGGCTGTGGTTTCCTGAAAATCAAAACTAATGTTTTATTAGCACTGCCTGGAAATATTTAAGTCACTGTTCTAATTGTTTTGAGTAGTTCACCTTACAGCAATAACAGTCCATTAGAAGATGCATGCTTCTATAGGTACCTACAGATGCTGATAAAATGCTTTAGCAAATGCTTATTAATATCTATTACTTGTGGGAGTACTACTGGTTCATTATCAAAATTTCTTTACAACAATTTACACAGTGACCACATTATCAAATAATGTGGTTCAATATAAAGAGAACTATAGAGCAGAATATTTAAAACCCTGCATATACACTATATGCATTCACAAGCATTTGCTTCAGACTGCTTCTAACATAGTTTCAGGGACAAAATGACCTTAAATGGGTAAAGTTCATAGGTTCCCTACATAGGTGAGTATCTCAGCTCAGTTAAATTTTGAAGGTATTTTAAGTACGTAGTAAAAGAGCATTATGTAAATCACAGTGTGAGTAAGATCTGCAGTTGCTACCAACTGGGAAATTTGCTCCAGAAGTGCACTCTTGCAAACTGAAACAGTAATATTGACCCACTCTGAAGGGCTAGAAAGCTAAAATTTGCAGTGATGTCATTGCGTGAACTACATCTGATTCATTTTTCTCCCTCTGACACCACCCTGCCCCATTTTCATAAGTTATTTCTGCTTTTACGAAATATCTTGTAAATTTTGAATGTGGCCTCTTAGATAATTTTGTTTTCATATTCATCATTCATTTTTAATTCATTTAATTTTAATTGATACAGTGAATTTTATATGCGCTTTGATAACTTCATTCTAGTCATAAGAGATACCTTGAGTGATTATTTTCAGATAGACAAATAAAAAACCAACCAACCAACCAAATAAATAAATAGGCAGTTTTTTATAGGATAACTAGAATCCAAGAAAAATGCAATGAGGAGCTTATTCAGAGACTATGACAATTTATTTTTTTATCTGTAATAATCTATCTCAAATTATTGATTTTGAAATGTTATAATTATCTTGTGTCAAGTGAATATTTTACTGTCAAGCAATTTCAAATAATCTTACACAGTATAGAATGACTTAACAGAGAGTACAAATCTTTAATATATTATTCTGAAGTAATTAATAGTACATTTTTATTCCTACAATAAAGAAATTTCTTGTATTTTTAATCTCTGTATTATTAACTCTAGGTCACTGTTCTACAACATAAATGCAGTTTGAATACATGGTCTTTGTGGTTTACCCCGTTACTATCCTAAAATCATAGAGTCGTTGAATCATTTAGGTTGGAAAAGACCATTAATCTAACACTACCAACTCTGCCACTAAACCACGTCCCTAAATGCCACATCTACATGTCTTTTAAATACCTCCAGGGATGGTGACTCAACCAGTTTTCCCTGGACAGCCTGTTCTAATGCTTGACAACCCCATCAGTGAAATTTTTCCTAACATCCAATCTAAATCTCACTTGGTGCAACCTACAGCTGCTTCTTCTTCTATCACTTCTTACCTGGGAAAAGAGACCAACACCTGCCTCCCTACAACCTAATTTTAAGCATTTTTAGAGTGTGATAAGGTCTCCCCTCAGCCTCCATTTCTCCAGACTAAACAACCCCAGTTCCTTCAGCAGTTCCTCATTAGACTTCTGTTCTATATCTTCCACCAGCTTTGTTGCTCTTTGGACTTGCTCCAGCACCTCTATGTGTATCTTGTAGTGAGGGGCCTAAAACTGAACACAGTATTCAAGGTGTGGCCTTACCAGTGCTGAGTACAGGGGGGCAATCACTTCCTTAGTCCTGCTGGCCACACTATTTCTGATATAAATCAGGATGTTTTTGGATACTTTGGCCACCTGGGCACAATGCTGGCTCATATGCAGCCATTAACCAACATCCTCCAGGTTTTTTCCACTGAGCAGCTTTCCAGCCACTCTTCCCCAAGCCTGTAGTGTTGCATGGGGCCATGCATATAATAGCCCAACATGAAAGCCCAGGAACTTTGGTTTATCTCTTTTGCCTTCACAGTGACATGGTGCAGTCCCATACACTGCGTTGCTATACAGCTCCCCAAATATGTATGCATATGCATCCAGCTTGTCCTATTCTCAAATACAGAACATTTGTGGTGTGATTTTTTTCCAAACACATTTTAAATCACTAAATGTGGCTAATCTTTTTCTATACTGTCTGTAAATCAATAGATATTTGTTACTGTAATGAATTATTTGGGCATCAGACTTTTCCAAAAACTGTATTCCTAATGTGATTTTCTATGTGCAAAATAGTATTCTCCGCAGGTAATTTTACATTTCTTAAAGTTAGGTGTATAGCCTAAACTAATTAGATCTTTCTTCATTGGCAATGGTAGATAATAGTCTGTATAGACAGACACTTATAAAAGGATGACCAAAGAGAGATCAGATAACTAGCTAAGATAAGAAACCAAATTACTAGAGCACTTGAGTCCCATTCTTTTTGATCACTTCCATCCACTCTATTTTTATCTTTTGATTCACAGTCTGTTATCCCCTATTATGGGGATTTAAAATCACTTGTGATTTAAAATCACTGTCCCTTATCTGCACTAAAAGGTTGTCTCCAACATACTCCAGCATCTTTTCAGACTATCTAGAAAGAGGTGAATAATAGATATTCATTCAAAGAAAGAATCTAAATTCAGAGCTAGACCAGTGTCTAAATTATTTTAAGTAAAATAAATTATTCTTAGCTGGAGTTTCTTCTGTGAGGTGGGTATAAGAGAAAATATATTTATATATAAATCACAAACATCAATGAATTAGTGTTGCAGACAGCTAAGTAGAACAGCAGGTGGGGATATTTTGCATTTTTAAAAATTGCTCAAATGAATGTAGTTGCTAACTATTCCATTAAAAGTAAACATTACAATAACTCACCCAGATGGTTTACTATTGCATGCATAACCATGTATATTCTTGACTCAGACCCCAAAGTAGGAAGCTTTGAAAAACTCTTGCACAACTATATCACAAATGTTTCTGTTCTTGTGAACCCATTGCCTATCCATATTTCTTTCAAACAAATCAGTCCTGTGAAGTAAGCATTGATTCAAGCTGAACCACTTATGAGTCAGCTGAGAAAGCAAAAGCATGCAGCTTTCAGAAATGCAGAATTAAGTAAGTTTGGCATTATCCAAACCCTCACAAAACATTCAGAAATACCATACTGTCGTGGTTTAAGCCCAGCTGTAACTCAGAAACTTGCCACTACTCGCTCACACCCCTTCCCCAC
>JANHGB010028096.1:2435-22094 GCA_026283785.1 Coracopsis vasa | reverse complement strand
GGCCCCCGAAGCGCGAGGGGCGTGGCGTGCGCCACTCGCCAATGGGGGCCACCGCCGTTGGCGGCCGGAGGGCGGTGGGGCGGGGCGGGGCGCAGCAGCAGCCAATGGGCGCACTCCGTGCGCCGGAGTGGCGGCTCCCCGCGGCTCTGACGGGGCGCGCACGGAATTGGAGGGAAGCGGAGTGTAAACACGGAAGTGGGGGGCGCCGCCGCCGGGGAGCACGTGGCCGCCCCCTCCTCCACCTTCCTCCGCGGACGGGGCTAAGGGCAGCGGGAGCGCCATCCGACCCCGACACCGCGAGGGGGGCCTGGCAGGTGCCCCCTCGGTGAGGAGACCCTGCCGGAGCAGGGTCTTCAGGCAGCCCCGCGGCGGGAGGAGGTGCGAGGCCGCGGGAGCGCTGCTCACTGCTGCCGGTCCCAGCAGGTGCCCGCAGCTCCTGGCTGCTCCGCGGCGCACAGTCAGATCGGGAATACCCCTGCCCCCTGGCCGGTGTCCTGACAACGGGTACTTACCTGAGTTTTGGTACCTTGTTGGACACACACACTTTGAGAACCAAGCACTTTGGTTTGTTGCATCCGCCACTTCTGATGGTAGCATACTAAGGTGATCCTGGGGTTTGTCATTAAGTGTGGTGCAGCCCTGGAGAAAACATGAGTGAGGTTGAACTGCTCACAAACACAAATACGATGTCAGACCTTCATTTCTCCATGGAAGTCAGACCAGCTCTGATTTTATTGTCTTTACCTCATAGAGCTCCACTTTTTAAAGTAGTCTTTGGAAGTTGTGCACTGCAGTACAGAGAATAGTAGTATAGGTGATGAGTTGTGCAGTTAGTGCCTAGGCACAAGCTGGTCAGGAGTATACCTTCATACTGGCTTGCCATTGACATGGCAGTATGAGCATAAGCATGTGCTAAAGGTCATTAGGCTCTGTCATTTACCTGTGTGTTAAGGGTACCCTTTTAAAGAAGCGGGGCAAGTTGCCTGATCTTCAAAATGGCTTATTTTATTTAGTATGGAAAAAAACAGGGCTTGTTGGAGGGGAAGAACAAACCCCAGAAATGCTCAAAAGACTGCCATGACAAAGCAGTGGAGAACTGTTCTGGTGCAGAGCAGAAGCGGTGGAACCACGCTATAAGTGTTTGGGCCCTCTCCTGTGTGTGATGGAGGAGATAGGTAGCTTTTCTTTGCCAGCAGAACAGAGCTCCAATTCTTACAGGGCTCGCTACTGCAGGAGATTCCACTTATTTGTCTTTTACTTTTGATTGTTGATTAATAAAGAATGTTTAAGTAGTTGATTATTGTGTCAACAGCTTCTTAAGTCACAGTAACTAGATTGCTTGTAAGCCAACCCTTAGGTAAATAACCAGTGACCTTTGTATTGCTCTTTTTGCTGTCCTTAGCCAAGCCAACTTAGTTCTCTTTTTTTTTTTCCTTTATATTTGCATTGCAGTGGGGGATACAGATACCTACGCACATCTAGTATTCCCGTCGTCATACTGTCAGGATACCATGTCTGTTTACTTATTTATGTATGTAGATGATATCATGTGGATTTAAGAGAGGAATCCTATATCCTAAGGGATTATAGTAATTATGCCTTGCCTTTTTCTGTGGCTGCTGGCCTTGGTGTTGACAAAACTTCAGAGCATTTGTTAACTGTGGGAAGAAAGCTGGACCAAAATTATTACTGCCTAAGGCTATCTTAATTGCTGGTTGTAAGAGCAGCTGCGAAATGACTTTGCAAAGATGTGTTTTGGCTTTGTAGCTAATATTTCTCTCAATTTTGGGCTGATAACACATGGTTCACAGCGAAACAAGTGTTTTGAGATGCTTGCCCTCATCTTCATTATTGTTTGCCAGTGTGCAGTGGATCACATCATCCTTGTCATCCTTAAATTGTGAGCAGCTGGAAGTCTTCTGAAGGAACGGAGTCAGCTTTAGGGAAATGCCGGGAAACCCAAGGAGTTGTTCTTCAGTTTCTGAACAAATGCCTGCCATAAAACAAGCAGTAAACTGAAAATGCTTTCTTTTTCAGTCAAGTGTTGCATACAGAAACATTTCTGGGTGTTACCTGTACAGGCAATTCAACTGTTTTTAATTAAAATGTGGCTTAGGCACTGTTACTACCTTACACTGCTATTTACTGTGGTCTTTTAAATGCTGAGATAAAACAAGCATGTGTACACCAATAAACTTTAATGAGGTCTGTTAGCGTGTGTGTAGTCACTCCTGACTGAGTTCCATGCTTGGAATTGTGAATTCTTCATTAAAGTGTTCTTCTAGTTGCCTGATAGTATTAAAGGATAAGCTATTGTAAATCAGGTGCTGCAGTTAAGTGTTGACCTTGTAACTGCAGACATTGATAGCTCTTCAGATAAAGAACTGTATCACAGTTTCAGAAAGTACAATTTTGAAAATTTTAATCCATTTTTTTCCCTCTCATCACTTGCTTTAATTCACTTTGTTGCCCTTGTTTCATGTTAAAACTGGGGGCTTTGTTGCAGAATGGGTATGTTGCCAGTATTCTCTTCTGTAAAGCTAAAAGTACAGCCCTGTCAGACTTAATTACCAAGTTTGGTATTTTGTAACAGCTGTTGAGAGCCTTGAATCATCTACTGTACACGCTAGTTGTTTAGAGAGTGGAGCTAGAAGACATTAGGTCAACAGTGAAGAGAGACATCAAATAGCCTAGTTAACTGTTTATGTTTTAAAAATCAAAATAACTTTCTCTTCTAAGAGGATTTCTTTTTCCCCTCTGAAAACAGACCAGAAGCTTTTTTAAGGAATTATTTTAAAATAAAGTGCCAAGGAGTCGGATTTCTTCATAAAAGCAGTAGGCTGAGATTTGATTTAAAAGAATGAAAGAGAAATTTGTAGTGGTAGCTTTAATGCATTCTAGTTTGGTAAACGTCAGTTCTCATGTTATTCAGTTACTAAAGTCTGGAAAATGTGCTTCCATCCATGTATTTTACTTCATTTGAGCAAGCAATATTCCTCTTGAAATGAGTATATAAGGTAACAGAACATGTTAAGTTGTTTACTCAAACAATGCAGGCTATTATAGCTTTGGGAGTCTTGTATATGTGCAGAGTGGTACTGCAGTTGATAGTATAAATATAATGGAAAATTTATGAATTGGGCATTTTTAAAGAAATGGGTGATACACAGCATTCTTCGAGTAGAGATTTTTCTGCCTGCTGCCATACCACTCTTGTGCATCACAAGCTTGGGTGTACTGAAAGATATTAAGGTTGCTGTGATCAGGTATGTTTGCATGGCACAAGCTATATGAGCGTGGAAGGTTCTGCTTAGTAAATAACTGCCAGTGATTTTCTGTTGTGATGGCTTTTGACTGAAGTTGACTTTTTTTTACTGCAGAATCCTAGTCTTTGGTTTGCTTTCCCCCTCTTCCTTATTGTGAGAAGTGGTACCAAATGTGATACAAGTGGTGTTTAGTTGGTGACATTGGATATAGCTACCTGCAAGAACAGCTGCCTGGTTTTCCTTTGTCCTGTCCCCTCTCTGAGGGAACCTGTTCCCCCATGTTATGTTTTGAGGTATCTTGTATAGCTGTTTTTTTCATCAGTATCATTTCTCCTGCCTGAGTGCTATGACACTGTTATAGTCTAACAGAAGACATGTCTTCTGTTAGGCATTATTTAGCCTGGCAAAAAGACATTTTAAGTACAAATTTGTGCTGAGATGCAGATTTACACTTTTCTAGATGTATTGGTGCAGTAACGTTGCCCAAGCACAACTGAAAACTAGTGCACACTGGGTAGAAGAACACTTCTAAGGCTAAAACCATGGAGAATGTATCTAGCTGATAAGACGTCAAACTTGGTAATAGTGCTCATTTTAGTAAGTATTTTAATAGATGTCTTCTTGGCAACGTTAGGTTAGTTTGTTAACTGTCATGATAGACAGACAGCATATGTTTTGTTCCAGCCAAAGCCAAAAGTGTTACTATTTTTTGCTTGATGTTTTTTAGGTGACGATTTTAGTGGCGTCCTGGGTAAATCATGTTCGAAAAACGTTTGTGAAGCGTGTATTTCCAAATGTCAGAGGCTTTTGAGGAGTAGATGGTGCTAGTTTTATTGGAAATGGAAGGGTTACTTAGGGCAGAGGTTGAGTGGCTCCTTTGCCCCTCCACTTTGCTGATAGGGTTTTGCAGCCTTAGTCCCTAATGCTGGGGTTGGGGGGGTTCATCTTCTTTCCCTGCACTCCAGCCCCTCAGCAGAATGCCAAAGTACTGTAAAAGTACAAACATGGCTCTCGGCTATCATTTTTGCCTTGTTCCTGCTCTCTGTTCAATACCTCTTATGTGTGGTGCAGCATCTAAACTGTTCCCTGTAGGAAATACTTCGGATACACACAAAAATTTTGTATGCTTTTAAGCATTTAGGAGATGACAACTTCAATATTCTAATTCAGTACTTTCTTACAACTGAAATCTGGCAACTGTTGTTTGAGCTTCTTTATAGAATTGCTTTATAAACTGAACCTGATACCTGCACAGAACCTAGCTAGCTAGTCTTCCCCAAAACTGTTAACCAGCAGAAACAGAAATGAAAATGGTACAGCTCTTTGCTGCAGGGGAGGCAGAGGAGTTGGTGGGAAGGCTTTGCTAGCCTGCTTTAAATCTTTTTTTCTAGAATAATAGTGTATTAAATGTTGAGTTGGACTTTCCGGTTTCCAATTTCCAGTTTCAGTATTGGTGTAGAATTCATACATTCCCCATCCCTAGCAGTGTGCCTATCTCTGGAAGTGTTGAAGGCCAGGCTGGATGGGGTTTTGAGCCACCTGGTCCTAGTGGAAGGTGTCCCTGCCCATGGCAGAGGGGGTTGGAGCTAGGTGATCCTTAAGGTCCCTTGCAACCCAAACTATTCTATGATTCTGTGCTTTATTGTGACTATCCAAATATTGTTCCTGTAGTCTAATGATCAGGGAAGGTTTTATCTGGTAGGTGCAGGGAAACTTTTAAGTCATCAATTTCTGTGCAACTGAAGCTTTTCTTTAGAAAGAAGAATGTTTAGGTGGAAAGCTTCTTGCAGGGCCACTCAGTTTCAGTGCAGGCATTCAGCCTCTGACTTGGGACACCTCCAGACTGCTTGGGAAAGAAACAGCAGCTTCCCCAGGCATGGGGAGCACCCAGGACCTGCAGCTGGGGAAAGGGCTCAGAGTGCAAAACTCCCGTTGATTGCCACTGGTTATCCCAGGGACAGAGTGTGCTTAGAGACCCTTTCCTTTAGCCTGAGTTTCCTTTGCTCTTAGATAGATTTTTGTTGTTCCCAGCCTGGGGTGAAGCAAGTGGTGGTGGAATATCAGCTTTATCAGGCATCTTCTGTTCCCAAAGATAAAGCCCCCTAAATAGCATCACTGCAGAGGGCTGCAGCGGGAATCCCAACAGCCAGCTAGTGGGTGGGCATCTGGCCTGGGTCAGCTAGACGTTTCAGTTCCCCAGAATTTTCTATTTGTGATACTTCCAGATTTCGTTCACTTGCAGCTTCTGGTTTTATATGTTTAGTGCTTAAACCTTGCGTTTAGGTAAGCTGCAGTGTGCTGGAAGGCTTTCCCCCATGTGTGCTGGCATTAATCTGTTTCTTAGGTCAGAAGCAACACTAGCAGTGTTTTCCCTGCTTTATCTAAATAAACATCAAGTTGCTCCTTAGACATTCTCAGTAACAGGATAGGTGCCCTGAAGTTCTTGTAGGACATGATTACCGAATCCTCTGTAGCTCTCTGACGCTGGAGATAGGTGACCCTGCCTGTGCTAAAGATAGATTTCCTGGGCTGCCGGAGCAGTCGGGCTTTGAGCAGATGGCCATACATGGAAAGAGCAACGGGGAGAGTGCTGGCGTACCTCTGCGAGAGAGAGGGTCATGGGCAACAGGTGCTGCCACCACCGCCACCACCACCGCCAGTAAAAACCTTTGCGAGGGTGAGCAACATAGACTGGGCCGTGAGCCGGACCCTGGGTTTAATTGATAAGTGGGGGGTTTCCTAGTGTTGCTGCTGCGATCTGTGCTGCATCAAACTTTAAAATGTGTTCTTTTCAAGTTACAGTAATTACTTAGTTTTTGTAGACTATCTGAACTTGGAAAAAAGAGATCATTTCACCTTCTTCCTTTAGTTATTGCTTAAAAAAACCCCAGCCCCTGCATACTCTTTATGCTTTGTGTTTTGTTTTTTAGCAACCAAGCCTGCTAAACCCAACTCTCAGAGAATTTAAATGTCAGAAAATTAAACTGCATATATGTTTTGCAAACCAATCTTGTATTTTTATCTATGTATATATAATATTTATATAACCTTGTATTTTTTATATATATATATATATTTATCCAAATAGGTAGAAAATATGAAGAGAGGTGACCTTTAGATTTTAATGGGATAATAGTTGGAGATGGTACTAGTTCCCTGTTCTGCAGTGTCAGTTTGTAACCATCCTCACTACAGTCTGGTTTGTTGTGGTTAGCTTAAAGACAGAAGACAAATCCTAGAAATCTGCTTCTGTAAGCTCGTGATCACCTCATAGAAAGGAGGAGCAAGGTTGTGAACCAGAAATCTATTTGTGAGAAGTGACAGTGTCGGTTCTGCTTGTCTTGTGTCTTCCCTACACATTTCTGTTGACAGGAAGATATAAAAGGTGTGAAGACACCTGACAATTTTGGGATTATCATGCTTCAGGCTGAATATTGCAGTTGTACAGCAATAAGCAATTTTGTAACTAATCTGTTCTCAATTTTTATTCTTCTGTAGTGGAGGCATCGGTTCATGGAAGTAATGTGCACTGCAGGGATAAGACAATTGAAGCTGCAGAGGCCTTGCTTCATATGGAGTCTCCTACCTGCCTGAGAGATTCCAGGAGTCCTGGTATGTGAGCCTCAGTTTCTGCTCTGTGAGCCTTTTCTCCTTCCACTAATTAGTAAAACAAGCAAATTGGGAAAGCTGCTTCTGTGGAGAATGGCTGCTTAAAACACTTTTTTCTTATTTTTCTTTTATATAGTTTTCTTATTGCAAAGCTACTGATTTGTTTTGAGTTTTTTGCAGGATTTCTCTACCTGTAACAAGCATACTTACAGATTAAATCATTTATCTGAGAAAGGTTGTTGGGTAGAGATGTATGAGTAGTTACACATTTAAAATGAACTTTTCCAACTGAGCATCAGGAAATACTTTTTCACTGTGCAGGTGACCGAGCCCTGGCACAGGCTGCTCAGAGAGGTTATGGAGTCTTCATCCTTGGAGATATTCAAAAGCCATCTGGAAGCTGTCCTGCACAATGAGTTCTAGGTGGTCCTGCTTCAGCAGGGGCTGGACCAGGTGCCCTTCAGAGGTCACTTCTAACCTTACCGTTCTGTGAATTTGACATTTTAAATTGCTAAAATAAAGAGTTATATTAAGGGAAAGATATTTTTATCTGTGTTTCTATTTTAGAAAGGTTATCTGAATGCACTGTGCTGCAAAGTATTACCAGTTAAAAAACGCAAAACTTAATTTGATGGTTACTTTAACTTGATGTTTCTTCTGAAGTTACTTAATATATGTTGGATGGAGTAATGGTTAAACTGAAACCCAATGGTTGAACTGAAAATAAATGGAGATCAGAGTAAGGATCAAAGGTTAAGCTTTAATTTGTTTCATTTGAAGTTGAGTTCCGAAAAATATTGGTGTGTTACTTGTTCTATGCCTAACAATACTGGCAAGCATGCGTATTTTAGGGAATTAGGTTGATTTTCTAGGTGACAAGTTGTTGGTGCAGAGTTTTGCTGTACTACTGCATATTCTTTGATTAAAATAATTTCATGGAAGATACACTAAAGTAATTTCCCCCCCTGCCCTTCCTTCCTTTGCTCATAGTGAAAACTTTTGTCTCTCTTTGTATGTCAAACCCAGAATTTATCCATGCAGCCATGAGACCTGATGTGATCACAGAAACGGTAGTGGAGGTATCAACAGAGGAGTCTGAACCGATGGATGCATCTTCTGTTCCAACTTCTCCTGATATCCATGAACCAATGAAAAAGAAGAAAGGTATGTATGGCTCTTCGTAGGAGCAATCTCAGAATTTATTTATCATGTGCGCTGCTGTAGACGGTGTGATTGATACTGGTGGAGATAGGTTAGATGATCTGATTTCTCTGCTCGTATTATCAGACTGATTAGAGGCTGAAATGTGGGTTCTTAGAAAATGGGTCTCCAACAAGAAAAAAGAAAAAAAAAAAGGCAAGAGAATGGGGTTTGCCAAGCCATAAAGGAAAATATGATTTCCTTGTTGTCTACTTTAAGCACAGTTTACAAAGTGGAGGAAGGGTAGAGAAGGATTCAAAGAGGACTTGTGTGAGTAACCACTGGTGTCTGAAATAAGGAAATATTTGGGGAGTGGGTAGACTCAGGATTCTTCCAGTGAAACAGCAGGGTAAATACTAAATTACAAAACCATAAATTAGTTTACAAAATCAGTACAAGATCTTACTTGTGAGGGAGAGGTATCTTCTTTGTCTGATTGGCATGTCTTGGAGGAGGAACTATTCAGAACAGTGTTCTAAGCATTCAGTTACCAAGGAGAGATTGGCACCTGATGAGGTTTCTCTCTGGTCTAGCAGTTTTCTTACAGGCATCAACACAATTCATATAACTGAAGGAATATTGTTGTATTAGAGCTTCTAGGCATGCTAAGATGGAGTATTTACTTGTAATTTAGAGGAAAATGCAATATAGTGATAAAGTGATATAAATATAAGATCTCTGAATTTTAGATTTGATAAAAACACACATAACTGTAACTCTACGGTAAATTACATAAGGAAGAAAATGATGATTAAAGCTTTTATGTGGATTTAATCTGTAGTCATACACTGGATTTAAACTATTTCTTTATATTCAACTGCTTGTTTGAATGGTCATTCCTGGGTACTTTGTGTTACAGGGCTGTGCTCAGGAACTTTGGAAATTTTATGACGGTTGTTTTGTAAATATTTTTTTCCTATTACAAATCCCTGCTCTTAATTGTCTAAGGTTATTCAGCCCTAGTTACAGAGCCATAACTTTGGTCTTCATAATTAATGCCTGTTGAAATTCAGTGTTTAATAAAGATCATGGTTCATCAGAAAAATTAACGCTGTTGTGCCTGAGGTAGGAACTTCAATTGTTGCCGCTTGCCTTTAAGTGAAAGTAAGAAGCATGGAATGTTTACAGCCTGCTGCTGCTGTGGGGTGTGATCCTCTTCCCTGCTTGGGCCTGTTTACCTTGAGTAAAAAGGTCAATGAAAGTGTGAAATGATGAGGAAGCCTCAGGTATTGCTGGGAGAGGATTTCCATGGCATGGGCAGGTAGGCAGCTCTAAGCCTGCGGCCGGCAGATTCCTCCCCTCCAGAGCCTCCTTGCAGGGGCAGGCAGAGGGTAGGAGGAGGTGTGTGGCAGCCCTGCCAGCCCACAGTGAGACCGGGAAGGGTACCCCACTTGCGGGCAGCCGAGGTTGCGGCACAGGTAGGATGCCAGCAGCGCCTCAAGCTGTCCTGCATCCCTGAGGCTGTGAGTGCTGCTTGGAGGTGTCTGAATGCCCTGCCTGCCATATGTGAGTCCTGTGCGGCACCAGTTGTTTTGAGTGAAAGCTTTTGGCTATAGCTTTTAATGGACAGGTGCAAGGTGGAAATGAATGTTTACTGTTTCAGTAGTAAAATTTCTTAGGAAGACTGATGCTTTGGTCAACACCCATGCTAGGATACAAAAAACATAGCAGAAGAAGAAATAAGACATTTCAGAGAAAACTAGACACTGCGAAGTTTTACTTCATGCATGTGGTGCTTACCTCACCTCCCATTAACTTGTGTGAAATTGAGTTAAATCTGCTTCTGAAATAAGCAATGAAATGATGAATTAAACTGGATGGTCAGTAGTCATAATAATCGAAGAATTTTGAGTTTATCCATACCTGTAGCAAGGAAATGGCAGGGGAAAAAATGCACAAGCTACTCCTTTCAGCAAAGACAAACTGTAAAATACTTTTATTCTGTGGATGATTAATATTTTTTTTTCCCTCCCATGTTTATGTGCAGCTGGCCGTAAACTGAAGACCCAGCAAATACCTGATGGGTCTCCAGATCTGGGTATAAAGAAGAAACCTCGAGAAGGCAAAGGTATGTTTTTCCATTTATCGAGTCTTTAAAATTATGCAGTATGTATTATATCTGTCCCAGGAAATACACAGATCTTTAAAATTTTGGTGGATGAGTTTGTACTGACTTCATCAGATATTCAGTTTTATATGATGTCTTCAAATTTGTCAAGATCTAGCACAAGGATGTGTGGAACTGCTCTAGAGGTGCCCTGTAATACACTTTGATTTTTCATTTGCTTTGCTTTGTGTTTGTTGACTTGGGCTGTCTTTTGTGTTAACTCACTGCTAGACACATAATTTATTAAGGTACTGCTGAAAGGCTTGTTTTCAAGTAGAAGCAGCTTATGGGCATTTGTAGTGGTGATGGTTGAAAGTAAGTTTTCTTAGTTCACAGACTTCAGTGGGAATATGTGGCTTGACTAATAAATTTGGTTTGGCTTAAAAGGAAAAACAAATGGTGATGTGCTGCTTCACTGGTTGAGTGAGGAATTTGTGCAGGAGAGTCACACTTGGCTAATGTTTCTCCTGACAAAAACTGGGTACTTCCTTGGACTTAAAGAAAGTATTCGGTTCACCTAGCAGGGAGACAGACTGGAGCATTTGCTCACAGGTTACCTTTGAGTTGGCATACAGTGTATCACTCTTCCCCTGGTTATAGGTGAAAAATGTGGATCTCTTTCCCACTTGCCTCACTGAAAGTTATTTGGAGATGTTGCTATAGCTAGGAGAAGCAAAGTTCAGTGACTTTCAGTGGCAGCATTCTAGCTGAGTGTGCAGTGGTCAGCTCCACTATTATTTTGGGATTTGTTTGAAAGCAAGATCTCTGCTGTTTACATAATTGCTTATCTGGGATACAGCTCCTGAGTTGTCACATTTGTCAGTAGGGCAAGGAAGAAAGAGGCTGACATTGTGCAGATGTTAGCTTATGAAAACCAGCACAGTAATTAAACTTCCCTTCAGTGGCCACGGTTGCCGTCTTTGGATTTGGGTGTAGCAGTCGACCTCAATGGAGGTCACAGATACTGCATCTGCTTTGCTTAAAAATACATCTTGGGTGGGTTTTGTTTTGTTTTGGTTTGGTTTGGTTTTTTTTTAATATTCTTAAAACTTTCTTAGCTTTTCTAATTTTGATTTTACTATTACGGATTTCCATTATCTGAATAGTACTATGTCCTGGTTCTTAGTTTACTGCACAAATAACTTGGAGAAAGGAGGCCCATCTTTCTGTGTCTTCTAGTTTTTGTCTGTACTGGTGATTTCATTCTGTAGCTGTTTGTCGTATTAAGTGGGAGATGGTCCTGCTTTGTGTTGGTTTTTTATTTCTGTGGTTGCTCATAGTCATCTACTTTTGTCTATTGTTTTCAAAGGGTATTTCATTCCATACTTTACACTACAAATGGCATAAAATACATGTTTTTTCTTAATGTTGGCAGACTTGATATCTTTTCTGGTGCAAAGTGAGGCAGATGTAAATCTGATTTAATTGTGCCTTCAGTTTATTATACAGGAGGAACTGGGGACTTCTTAGTATTTTTTCTTAAAGCCAGGTAGTAGTATTTTTTTGTCCTCACATAGTAGATTGGCAGTTCAGGCATGGTTTCTCTTTACGTATTTTTTCTTTTGCACAAATACTCTTGTAGAAAGTGTATGCAGTTGGGAGGAGCAAAACTGGTTTTGAGCTTCTCCACATGGATGCTGGTACCAGTGTGACGGTTTGTTGATACACACAGCACCTTGTGCCATTCCTGTAGTTTCTGGCCATTAATCCTTCTATTTTGAGATGGCAGCTAACATTCTGAGGTAGCTGGTGGCTGTAATAACTGGCTGGCCACAAAAAATTCCTTTCATTGTGCAAAACCTACTCTGTGGTAAGAAAGGTAGTAATAACCTGTCCTACGAAGACAGGTTGAGAGAGTTGGGCTTGTTTAGCCTGGAGAAGAGAAGGCTTCGGGGAGACCTTAAAGCAGCTTCCAGTGCCTAAAGGGACCTACAAGAAATCTGGAGAAGGACTTTTTACAAGGGCATGTTGTGACAGGACAAAGGGGAATGGCTTTAAACTGAAACAAGGTAGATTTAGATAAGATAAAAGGAAGCCTTTCACTGTGAGGGTAGTGAGGCACTGGAGAGACACAGGTTGCCAAGAGAAGCTGTGGCTGCCACACAATTTTGTGTTTGCCACACAACTCTGATGCTATGATTTTATTCTTATTTTTGCTTTAAGAGGGAATGGAAATGTCAGTGCATTTTCTGATACTGAAGGACAGGAGGATTTAAAATCCTGAACTGTTCTTCTGCCTTGGCTGAACAGGTGACGGTTGCAGTGACTTGGAACACTGTCTCACACTTCTTTTCAAGAACTGAAAAGGGGTGCAAGATTGAACAGGCTCCTGCACTATGTAGCAGATCACTTGGATTGGCTCCTTTCAGAATGTAAATATTTATGGAAGCTTTATGAAACAGAATGAAGGAGTGTGTGCAGGTTGCGTTATATAGGATCCTCTGTGTAACATTTGCTTGTAATGCAGGTCATTCAGAGTTACCTACATATGGAGGACTTTCTGTTATCTTTAAAAGTGGGTTTCTAATATTTAAATGCTTTCTGGTTATAGGAAATACAACGTACTTATGGGAGTTTCTTCTGGACCTTCTCCAGGACAAAAATACTTGTCCTCGATACATTAAATGGACTCAGCGAGAGAAGGGAATCTTTAAACTTGTGGACTCAAAAGCTGTTTCCAAGCTATGGGGAAAACACAAAAATAAACCTGACATGAACTATGAGACTATGGGAAGAGCTCTGAGGTAAAAACTCTTAAGCTTTATGTTTTCTACTATAATTTTAAATCTGATTCTTAATTTTGCCTATAGAAATATAGGCAAATAGTTTCAAGATTTTAAAAGCTTTGGCCTCTTGCTGACTTGGCAGTTTAAAAAGCCTTAGTGTCTTGCAGTTCCTATTCCTTTTTATGTTACCAGTTAATGTTCAATTTAGTTCCTGAAGTACATATTTAAAAGGTCAGATTTTTTTTTCAGCTAGATGCTTCAGATGCTCTGCCAGCTTCTTTCTGTATTTTCTCACTTTGTAGATTTTACTGGGGCTACTTCACATTTTCCTCTGAGCACAGAATGGCGTTTTCTTCAAAATCTGTCACTATGTTGGTTACTACTTAATTATACTTTTCTTCCAGATACTACTATCAAAGAGGAATCCTTGCAAAAGTTGAGGGTCAGAGGCTTGTATATCAGTTTAAGGAGATGCCAAAAAATATAGTTGTCATAGATGATGACAAAAGTGAGTCCTGCAATGAAGATTTGTCAATGCCTACAGATGAAAAGTCATTGGAAAGAGTGTCTTTATCTGCAGAAAACCTTCTAAAAGCAGCAACCTCTGCACGTGGAGGAAAAAATTCCTCTCCGTTAAGCTGTACCAGAACAGAAAAAGCAGTCACCAGAGTTGTGAACATTGCCTCACCAGCGCATGATACATCATCATCTCGTCCCTCAACTACCACTACTACTGTCTCAGCAACGACAGCTCCGAGGTTTGTATTAATGTGGCTTGGGCTTGTCATTTGGTAATGACAAGCAATTTTTTGGCTAGAAAGCTTTTAGTTTTTTTGGTTTATGTTTTAAATGTTGGAAATTGTTTCTGATTTGTAAGCAGCAGTGTAACATGATAGAGTACTATGAAAGTCTGATTTATGTGATCAGAGCCAACTCTTAATATGCTTGCCCTTACGCATGTTTTAATATTGTATATACAAAGGGGGGGAGAGATGAATGCTGCTGAATTTCCAAAGTCCTATTGCTAAATGTGCAAAAGGTTTGGGTGTTTCATGCTCTTTTGCTTTTACCATTAAAAATCTGCAAGTCCTAGATTTGTCCATCCCTGTTGTCATCTCTAAAAGTGCGCTGTGTTTTGGCCTAAAAACACCCATCTATCTTTATTTTGCAGGACTGTACGTGTGGCAATGCAAGTGCCTGTTGTAATGACCTCTCTGGGACAGAAAATCTCCACCGTGGCAGTGCAGTCGGTAAATGCAGGGTCACCGTTAATAACCAACACAAGTCCAACAACAGCAACAACTCCAAAGGTAGTAATCCAGACAATCCCTACTGTGATGCCAACCTCTGCTGAGAACGGAGACAAAATCACAATGCAGCCTGCCAAAATCATTACGATCCCTGCCACGCAACTGACGCAGTGTCAGTTACAAACAAAAACGGGCCTCTCTGGGTCAGGAAGTATTAACATCGTGGGAACCCCGTTGGCTGTTAGAGCACTAACCCCGGTGTCCATAGCTCATGGGACACCAGTAATGAGACTATCGGTGCCTGCTCAGCAGGCGTCTGGCCAGACTCCTCCCAGGGTGATTAGTGCAGTTATAAAAAGTCCAGAAGTCAAATCAGACACAGCGGCTTTAAAACAGGATCGTGAAGTGAAAACACTGCAGCTGGTAAAAGAAGATAAGCCGGCAGACGGAAGCAAGACTGTAACCCATGTAGTAGTAGTTAGCACGCCCTCAGCTATTGCTCTTCCTGTAACAATGAAAAGAGAAGGAATCATAACGTGCGAGAAATGAAGAATTGGCTGCTTCCAGCATGGACTTGTAGACTGTTACGGTTTTGAATATACTGACATAATTGTGGGGGGGGAAGTGATGCAATCACCAAGTCGAAAAGGAGAGTTTTGAAATGTTAATAAACATGCATATGTTGAAGACTTACTGCAGAAAAAAATTTATTTTCCCGTGTTTCAGTGGGAATTGAACCACATTTATAACGCTGACAAAAACTGCCTCTTCCAGTTGGGAAACAGCTGAACCTACAGAGAAGGAAAGAGAGAGGGACTGAAAAGGGACCAAACAGTTCACTACGTTACCCACTACCAAGTTACACTAAGACCTGGAACACTAAAAAGAGAGCTGTGTGAGAGGTTTGCCTTGGCTTTTAGTTTTCAGGGGGAGAGGAAAGTCTCATTGTTACAAAATTTCATGCATGTTCTATGCATACCAGCAATTACTACTGTGTGCCCGCAGTACTCAACTGGTGCTATGTGAAAAACTCTGCTCCTAGGTATTGTAGAATGTGAAATAAAGGAGAAGATTAAAGAGCTTCTAAATGAAGACAGAGACCTAGAGGGATTTTTTTTTTTGTATCATACAGCTTAAGCAGATTCAAAATGAAAGCCTTAGACTGATTTTCAGTTATCTTTCTTGAAATAAGCTAATGGCTTGTTTGTGTAAAGCTTTTTTATTAAAACAAATTTTTTAAAAACCTTGTACCTAGCACAGTATTGTTATAGAATTACATGTAACATATTTTGTATGGTAGTTTAAAGTCTGTCTAAACTTCTTAATTGTGGACAAAATGGCAGCAGGCTTTCCGCCTTCTGCTGGAACATACCTGTGTCTCTCACTTAGCCTTGACATCCGTGCATACATTTCAGTTTCAGCTCTGCCCTGTCACTTGAAAGGTCACGCCCAGCATGAGCTTTTGTCAGGTAGTTCTAAACCTGTAAAGTTTTTTTTAGTTGAAGTTAAGAGGGAAGTACCAGTGTTCAGAATGGACTATAATAGTTTGTATATTCAACATTTGAAGTATATTCTATTTTGTTGTACTCTTGTTTCAAAGTGTATTCAAGTAGGTTTTACTGAAATATAGAAATGAAATTTAATGGTGTTTGGTCTGCTTTTTGTTTTTTACTTTTTCCTTTCGAACTATTAAACACCTTCTCTGCTTATTTGAAATCTTCCAGGCATTCAGCATAAGATAGCTGATGTAGTGTGGAAGTTTGGAGCTCCTCACTACTCCTGTACTCGGAATGGCTGACCAACCCACACGGTACACTGAAGTATTTTTCATTGACATACCTGTGAAGCTTGCAGTAGTTGGTGAAGTAACTTCTGACAGGGGTCTAGTTCTCTAATGCCTATTCAGGATAGTAGGCATACACAGAGTTCTTACATTGTGGCTAATCACACGAGTGCTTGTGGAATAACTTGAGTAGCTTAAGAAGTTGCTGCCCTCCGTCTAACAACTTTGCATTAAAACACAACTTTGTATGTGCTCCCAAATTGTTTTAATGCAAAGAAGACGGTTTGCTTAAGTGACTCTGAGACTCAAATTGGTAAGTTCTGGAGCTCTGTGAACTACCTATTCCTCCAGCCACACCTGGAGCTCTGTGAACTACCTATTCCTCCAGCCACACCTTGATTTCCTAAGGCTGCATTGCAAAGGAAAGGTAGAAATAAGAGGACTAGGCTACTCCAGTGTACTAATCTGGAAGTACTGGTAGGTAGAAACTGAGAAAACAGAAATACTGAGTTTTACTGGCAGTCCTTTCTATGTTGTTGCCATTGACATTTCCAACTTTTAATATTTTGGCTTCAGCACAAATACATGACTGTAGGTAGATTTTTTTTCTCTGAATGAAGTAAGTATCTAAATAGGTTTTCCTTTTGTAGTTGCACTGAAGTCACAGGTATCACAATACATTACTACAGGGTAAACCTCAGATGAGAACACACAGTACGCAAATTGCTCTGTAGTTGCAGTCCATGTACAAGAGTTTGGCTTAAAATAGGTGTAGGGTAGCTTACCCTGTTTTCATGGGGACCGCACTGGCACTACAACAGTTACCAGAGAAAGCAGCACATCAGCTTGTGGGTAGCCAGGTGCCCTGTGGCACTCCCAGCTCCTAGTGAGATGCCCTGGAAAGTGTTAAGAGCAGAATCTTGGGTAATCTTGGAATAATTTAAATAACCATCTAAGTAATTCTTGCCTGGAGGAGCAACTTCAACAGCAATCTGGAATGGAAGTCTTCAGTAACTATAAAGGGGACCGGATTAATTAATTACTTATATTGGAGTTTATTTTTTTCCCTTTAACTTCTAATACTGAAAAACGAGTTACCTCTGTAGAGTTCTAGCAGTAAGCCCCATTTTTCCCTTCAACTGGTAAGAAATGTGGAAATAGCTGTGTACAGACAGGCCAGCATGTGGGGAACTTGGAAAGTCTTCTGAAAAAAGGGATTCTTTTTCGTGCTCTAAGCAGGGAAGCAGAGCTTAAGAATGAATGAACAAACTGAAGCAGGTAACAAAGTGTGGTGTAGAAGGCAGCAATCTGTCCACCAGCAGTTAACGCAAAGAAGCAGAGGATCTTACAGATAAGCTGTGTTGTTGGCCTGGGATAGAGGACGAAGACTCCTTCACAGGAGGTAATGTAGAAGAAGGAAGAGGATTTATGTTGCCAAGAAAGAGGTAGGACAGAAAGGGAAGTGGGTTGACTAATTTGGTAGTCTGAGAGGCTCTAATGTTCTGGGCAAAGGGAAATGGAGCAGTGTGAAGAGTTGCAGGTAAGAAAAATCAGAAAAGTAATAGCATTTTTAAACCTACATTTTTAAGTCTTTTCTGTAAGAAACCCTTTTCTAAATGGCTGTTATTTGATCTACATGAAAGAGAGGTGCTGTATCTCAGAGCATGAAATGTCTATCTGAAGTATTTGTAGTTGAGACCTTGCCGACACCCAATTTAGATACACTGGAAGTCAAATGGGGACAAACTGTCTTCCTGGAAATAGATGAAGATCTCCAGCTGATGTCCTCCTCTTGAGTTAAAGCCAAGACTTCATCATGTAATGGCAAAAATGAAAGGAATGAAGGCGCATGTCTCTGCTACTGGTGCGGTGAGCAGCTTGCAGCCGTGGTGATGCATCTTGCCACTGGACTAGCAGTGGTCCTGTGGCTCTCTCCCCTGGCCACCCGGTGAGTGGCATGCGTGCTACCAACTGCCAGGGAACATTTATCAGAAGTTTGTTAAGTGCTGGGAGAATCTCAATCTGCATAAGGATGTGCTGTAACTCAAATGGAGAGGGTATTTAACACGGCTTCAAACAGTGAAGACACTTTTTGTTAACCTTTCCATGTATGTCTTTGTTCTCTTCACTTTCTTCTTAATTTAGCTGCTGGGTAAACTAAAACCCATGGTGTCAGTGATTTCAGTGTATCATCTACTTAAGCACAGCTTTTCAGCATTGCTTTGTGTGCATGTGGTTCCTCTGAGTTGTCCTGAGATCCAGTTGTTCTTTGGAGTAATGAAGGTATCAAGCCATGCTTCTTACAGGAGGCAGCCTCTTCCTGGGCATTTCTACAGCTCAGTGGCAGAGGGGCAAGATTCCCACCTGTAACTTGAGTCTTGGCTCTTCATCTGGGTCTGTGCAAGCTTGCTGTTCAACATGGCTGACATAATTAATTATGATGTAGACAAAAAATGGTTTTACTAGTGGTGATGAAGGATGTGACCTTGGGAAAAGGGAGCTTTGGTCAGGTTTGAAGTCTGGAACGGACAAAGGGACACTAAATGATTCAAGTTAGTATCTAGTTATACTCCTAGACTTATGCAATTTTGTTGAAAAACCTCTTATTTTGTCCATGTGTGAAAGTGGGATTGGCTTTTACACCTGAAGCTGGTGGCTCATGTAGAAAAGCCCAGACTTAATTCATCCTTGGCAAGTAGTAACTTCTAGATGTGCAGGTGGAATGTAACTGGAGAAGAGAGCACACTTCAGGCAGAAGGCATTCAGACATAATACAGGCATAGTATCAGTGACTTTACAGATATAAACATTTTCGTGTTTCAAATAACTACTATTGTAAGTTATAGGATAGGGTAACACTGTAATCCACAAAAAAATCTTAACTGCGAGTTACAACTCAGAATAGACCTGAATATAAACATTTCTGGGCTGTGGCAAGAAAAGTTGAAAGTGGAATCCCATCCTGGAGACCACTGGTTTTGTTACTCTCTCTTGGACCAAGTCTGTCTTGCTTAGCAAAGGGTTCTGTGCCTTGACACAGCTCAGGTGATCTGGGTAAAGTGTGTTGCTGACAAGGCTGAGCTCCTGGGATCTTTTGCTAATTGATTTTCTCAACTCTAGTACTTTTGGGAATTACATCTGAGCGGATCAAGGATTCGGAAGCCAGGGGCTTGGAAAGTCCAGGTTGATGGGAAAATGGCCAGGTGCCTGAAGCCTCAGTTCTTGCTCACTGTGACACCTACAGCAGGGATCTGTTATGCATGATGGCTGTCACAGCCAGAACAAGCTAAACTCAATTTCTGCCTCGTAGACACGGTTCAAATAGCAGGTGTTAAGCTTATTAAGTGAAGAAGATCCAAGTGATGCTATCTGCTTCTGATCTAATTGTTCTCCAGGAGAGATAGTGCTTTAATGAGCTTGCGACAGCTTCTGCCTTTCAGCAAATAAGTGGGTCATTTCTTCCTTCAGCTAGCTCAGGATAAGGGAAAACTGTCACTGCTAAAGCTCATTCAGCTTTTATTCAAGATTAAGCAAGGGATCTGTTGAGACTTGTTTTAGCCTGGATGTGCTTATAAGGCAGACAGCCACAAGAAGAGCTTTGAAGACATTTTTACTGTAAGAGTCATACTGCTACATAGGAAAAAAAATTTAAAACCTTCCTGCTTCTTCCTATGAAAAATATTTACTGTACTGATATTTATAGCACGCAAAAGCATTT